>CALSBV010011200.1:26710382-26733796 GCA_943590825.1 Bovichtus diacanthus | reverse complement strand
TGTGTGTGTGTGTGTGTGTGTGTGTGTGTGTGTGTGTGTGTGTGTGTTTACACTCAGTGTTGGTAACTTACAGAAGTTCCAGTTCTTTATTATCTTCCTCCAGGTTTTTTCTGTGCGTCCATGAAGTCCTAGTTGCATGTTAAGCTTGACCTTTTTTTTCGGTTAAGGTGAATAACACTTCATTGCCTCAATTTGAGCCAAATACAGTGAATCTGTTTCTATTAGCATGCATGTCAAGTCAATGTCATTTTAATAGCCCAAAATTACAACTCAAGAAATTTGCCTCAGGATTTGTTACAGCATACACCCTCAATCCTTATTTTATTCATTAAAACTATTAACTCAATGTCTGGTATCCGTGAGGTACGCCTCGAAGGATAACTTTGGTATTTTTCAACGTATTTTATATATGTTTTTTTTGTGTCTGCAGACAGATATACAGTACATACAATACATTGTTTTCTGTAAAGACATCTGTGGCAGTGGGGTGTGGTGGCTGTGTCGGCTGCTGGAGAGGAGATGGGAGTGGCTCAGCTGGAGGCCAGGCAGCTGCACGGAATCAGGTAATCAGTCACACAATAAAAGCACGCCGATGACCTGGTTCTGGTTTGCAGTAGGCTGGGTTCATGTCGGAGAGAGAGATGAGAAGGGACCGGACAGGACGAGCCGGGACGAGACCGAGACCGAGACGCCTTTATTAAACTCTTTTACGCTCCCTCTTTTCATTCTCCCTCTGTTGTTTCCCTGTGTGAGCGCACCCGCTCATAACATCCAACATCTTTCCACTGACCTTGTGCAGTTGCTCAAGTGCAGTCATTTTAGAATACACTGCTAATTTACATACTGAATGTCATTTATAAGGACTAGTTGCACAGCAGAGTAAAAAATAAATGAAGCTTTAGGTGATTACTCTTCACAACTCTTTATCTGTCCGCCTACATTGGGTGATCTCTAATGTGAGAAAGCTCGCTGCTGTGCTTAATCACGCCAACTCATTGTGGGAAGAAGTGTTGCCAGATGGAACATGTTAAAGTAGACGCCTATAATCATTGCCTTTTTGAGGAACATAATCCTATGCGAGGCATCACCACGAGAAAAAAATAGTAGCAAATTTGAACAACTTTTTGACACGCCTACAAATTTACCCGCATCCCGGTTTTTAGCTGATGAAAATTATTGGCCGAAAAGAGGTCACGTGATAAGACGTGTAAACACAGAGTTAGTGTCCATATTTTGCTATCCAGAAAATAATTACATGGAGACGGCGCATACTAAAACCAACTAGTCTGTAACCGTCACAAGGTGGTCAAATTATCGTACATTATGTCACTTTTGGCAGTATTGATCGTACATATGGCAAAAATCATTGTTCAAATACTGACGATTTCGCACATCCGACAACGCTGCAGGGAGGTAGTTGGTTTTAGGCGGGACTGACTTGGACTGCCTTTTCATCTGTCACCTCTGGGCTCTGGTTTCAGCAGATTTACTGTGTGGATGACATCCCTGATCCCACTTGTGCAGTGTCACACACAAGCCAATCTCCACCTCTTGTCCGTTACGTGGATTTGTTATCTATTGTGTTGACAATGTATTCCTGGCATATAGAATGATGGATTCATGTAATCTCTTTACAATAGCTCATTTGCATACCGTAGTTGCTGTTCTGCCTGGCAACATTCATCGCTATGCCGTGGATTAATGTGTCTTGTTTATCATCATTGTCGCGTAATTGCAATAAATAGACATCTTTAGGTTGTGTAAGAAAACTGCACATCTTTAGGTTGTGTAAGAAAACCACACATCTTTAGGTTGTGTATGAAAACTGCACCTCTTCCGCCCAAATTATCATCACCTGGTCCTTTTAGGTTAGTCTATTACTGGAAAAACTGGCTGACTGGAAAAAAAAAAAAACCCAGCATGAACACACAAACATGCTGGGGCATAATTCCAAAACTTCTTTTCGAGAGGAGCTATTTCGTTAGTGTTTCAATTCCCTCACAGCCAAACAAATGAACTGCGTTCTCAGATGTTAAATTAATTGTTAGACTGGCTATGGGCTGTGGAATTTTTTGGACATTTACTTTTCTTCCTATACTGTCACAATTGCTAGGATAGGATTGTTAGATTAAGGGATACGGCGTCATACGGTAAGCGCGTCATTTCCGGTTAATCCTACGTGTCTGTGTTGTTGGTAGCGTACTTGAGTTGCTCTTGCTTAACTCAGCTACTGTTATATTGTTGATCATAGCAGGCTAACTACCTGTCGTATATCTTAAACCTACACTAGTGCTTCTTTGGCACTTATAACTCTCTCCTTCACTTTCTTTTCTTTGCGACTCTTGCTGAATCCATAGTTGTTTTACACTCCTTCCGGCTCTGCTAGCGTTAGCTTGGCAGCTCGCGATGCCGTCTCTCTCTTCCTTTTCACGTCTTTCCTGCTCGATGTGTTTCATGTTTTAGCTATTCCTCTGTCTCCTTTAGAGATAATGGTACATGTATTGTAAGAATAATCAATATATAAGCTGTTGCAATGTGCATTATTGTGTCCTTATTTAGAAGTATTAAATGTGATATTAAATATAGTGGCCAACCTACTGTGAAATAAGATGCAATATTTCTAAACTGTGAAGCGGAAGAGTACACCATCTAAAAGGGTGACTGCAGATCTGATTGGAGCAGAGAAGCGCTGAGAGGCATGGACACGCCTAAGTGCCAACAAGGGGCCAATAGGAGTGACTGTCCATGGGAAGTGTAAGCAGAAGCTCACGGTTTACCACCAACCACTTCCTGTTTCTAACAGGTTCTCCCCACTCAGCGACACCCGCTGAGAAGCCAACTCTGGTTATTGGTAGCTCAATTATGAGGTACGTGAGGTTTTCGACACCAGCGACAATAGTCATGTGCATCCCGGGGGCCAGAGCGGGCGACATAGAAGCACATTTAAAACTGCTGGCTAATACTAAACGTAAATACAGTAAGATTGTTATCCACGTCGGCGGTAATGACACCCAATTGCGTCAATCGGAGTGCACTAAAATTAACGTAGAATCAGTGTGTAGTTTTGCAAAGACAATGTCCGTAGTTTTCTCTGGTCCCCTGCCAAATCTAACGAGTGACGACATATTTAGCCACATGTCATCATTCCGTCGCTGGCTGTCACGGTGGTGTCCGGATAATGACGTGGGCTTCGTAGACAATTGGTGGACTTTCTGGGGAACTCCTGGTCTGATTAGGAGTGACAGCATTCATCCTACTTTGGAAGGAGCGGATCTCATATCTAGTAACATTTGTGCATTTATTAGTGGAGTCAGAGTTGCAGTCTTACGCACTTCTCTGTGCCTTAATATTGCGTTTATCTCATTACTAGATTCAATCAGTTCAGTAAGAATGTACACGAACCAACTCATTGTTTAAACCACACTCTGGACCTTGTTCTGTCATATTGTGTTGAAATTGAACATGTATTAGTGTGTTCACAAAATCCTCTTTCATCAGACCATTTTTTAATAACTTTTGAAGTCCTGCTACTGGACTGCAAGCCATTAAGCAAAATATCCTACGCTCGATGTCTATCTGATACTGCTGTAGCTAAATGTAAGGAAGTGATTCCATCGGCACTTGGTTCATCACCATGTCTCACTATCAATGTAACAGAGGACTCCTGTGATAACTTTAGTCCCTAACGAATCATCTTGTTGATAGAGCTGCAGCCTAACTGCGACTGACACTCAACTCTGTCGCTCCTCTAAAAAAGAAGATAATTAAACAGAGAAAGCAAGCTCCGTGGCTTTACCCCCAAACCCGCAAACTAAAACTAAAGTGAAGAAAACTTGAGAGGAAATGGTGATCTACCAAACTGGAAGAATCTTGTTTAGTCTGGCTAGAAAATATTAAAACATATAAGAAAGCTCTCCGTAAGGCCAGAGCAGCTTATTACTCTTCATTAATAGAAGAAAATAAGAACAACCCCAGGTTTCTTTTCAGCACTGTAGCCAGGCTGACAGAGAGCCACAGCTCAGTAGAGCCTTCTATTCCTATATCGCTCAGTAGTGACGACTTCATGAGCTTCTTTAACCATAAAATTATAATTATTAGAGACCAAATTAATCAAATAAATCTCCTCTCCTCAACTGGTAATGACTTAACTTCTAATACAGGAACCTTAAAAACAGCTGTAACACCTGAAATATATCTAGACTGCTTTTCTCCGATCGATCTTAACTAACTAAATTCAACAGTTTCGTCTCTTAGACCCGATTCCAACTAAGTTGCTTAAAGAAGTTTTACCCTTAATTAACACCTCGTTATTAAATATGATAAATCCGTCTTTATTATCTGGCTATGTACCAGAATCATTTAAAGTAGCTGTAATAAAACCTCTTCTTAAAAAGCCCAGTCTTGATCCAGAGGTTTTAGCCAACTATAGACCGATATCTAACCTTCCATTTCTCGCTAAAATTCTTGAGAAAGCAGTCGCAAAACAGTTGTGTGATTTTCTACATAACAATACTTTATTTGAGGTTTTTCAATCTGGATTTAGACTTCATCATAGCACAGAGACGGCTCTGGTGAAAGTTACCAATGACCTTCTACTGGCATCAGACAAAGGACTTGTCTCTGTTCTTGTTTTGTTAGACCTCAGTGCTGCTTTTGACACTGTTGACCATGACATTCTGCTGCAGAGACTGGAACATTTCATTGGCATAGCAGGAACTGCACTGAACTGGTTTAAATCCTATTTATCTGAGCGATCTCAATTTGTACGTGTTAACGATGAATCCTCCATGCAAACCAAAGTCAGTCATGGAGTCCCGCAAGGTTCTGTACTTGGACCTATTCTATTTACCTTATATATTGTGATAATTAAATTTTATATCATTGTATTAATCTTTGTGTAATTGCATGCATATGTGAGGAAGTGTGGTGGCTCAGTGAAAAGTTACAAGCTCTGGTCATCAACGGAATGACTATATATAGAAGCAAAGGAGCCCGCACTGGAGAGAAGCTATTCAGCCCCTTTATAGAAGTGAAGTATAGTTAAAGAAAATGTAGATGTAAAAACAGGAACCACCCCCAACTGTGAGATATGAGAATCTAACCAACTGCCAGAGGTTATGAAAAGAGGAGGTGCAACTGTCTAGAAAGTACACTCCTCTTTAGGAGAGTGACTGAAGAATATCCATTGAAGGAGCACTGCGCCAAGAAGCGTGGACACATTTGAGCGCCAACAAGGGGCCAATAGGACCTGGCCCCAGCCAACCCATGAGAGAAGACAGCACCCTAGACAGAAAGTATAACTTGAAATGTAATCCAATGTTCAAGGCCATTCTGTGAAACTGTTTGACAAGAGTAACTACTTAAATGTGGATTGTGGAACAGTAGATCAGAGTTGTCCTCAGCTGAGTGTAACATTATGTTGGTTATATCACATTTAAAAAATAGCTTAACTTGAAGAGAAGTTTCCTGGATTGATTTCTATTGTTGCTCCAACTCCAATAAAAGAACACGACAAAAATTGGTGACCCCGACGTGATTGGAAGGAGCAAGGAGGAATCAACGGAGCTGTGGCTGTCTGCCACTCGTACAAAAAGGCCTTCAGAAAGAGGAAAAAGCAGAACCTGTTACATTCAAATCTGCATAGTTATAATAATACTAGGTACGAGTGTCAGCAACGCAGTTCCTTGGTTCAATTCTCTGCAAAATGAAATGAATGTTATAAAGTAAAATTAATTGATAATGTGATATGATTAAAAGCATATATGATACATGAACTGTTATACCTATGTGAGAAAACACGTTGAAAAAGTCCTCTGAGAGGCTCGAGCACCGTTCCGGAAAAATGGTCTTTAAAAAGAAAGCCCTAGGGGGCCCGAGTTGGACTGGGTAGAAAATAGTGTAAAAATAAAACAAAGACCTCTGAGAGGCCTGGTGTATGAACCAGTGTTGTAGTAGTAGAAGTAGAAGAAGGAGAAAAGTCCCATACGGGCCTGTCAGGGTACAGTGAAAATAGACTGTGGATTATGTGAGAAGGGATGACGATCGTTTCATAGTTCCACTACTATTTCTCATCTCCTTTTTACAAGCATAGTGTTAAAATAAAAGTAAGAATGGTTGTGTTGATTGGGAGAGAGCTAGAGCTACTCCAAGCAGTGTGTTTTAAAACAACAGTGTCTGTATAAGGTACATTAAGAGTGGAAACTGTCGTGTTCTTTTATTTAGAAATAGAGAAATCAATTTCAGAAAACTTCTCTTCATATTAACTGTATTTATTCCATGATGATATGGTACGCATTACTAAAGTACTCAGCTGAGGACTGCCCCATTTCACTGTTCCACAGACCACATTTAAGTAGTTACTCTGTCACAGATCCACAGAACGGCCACGATCTCTTGTTTACAACATATTTTATACCCGTCGCCTTTCAGGTATAGTCTTCTCCCATTGGTTGGCTGGGGCCAGGTCCTATTGGCCCCTTGTTGGCACTTAGGCATGTCCACACCTCTCAGCGCTTCTCTGCTCCAATCAGATCTTCAGTCACCCTTTTAGGAGAGGTGTACTTTTCCATTTCACAGTTTATAGATATTGCTTCTTATTTCTCAATAGGTTTGCCATTAGGCCACTACTGCCTACACTACTTTGCCATTATGCGTAGTCACTTAATTCAATAACATTTTTCATATCACATTTAATACTTCTAAATAAGGACACAATAAGACTCATTGTAACAGCTTATATATTGAAAATTCTCACAAAACCTAATGGTGCTAACACAAACTCTTATATGAACCAGATACACTGAGTCAGTTGCTCAGGTGAATTCCATACAAACTGACTGGCTGTTGTTAGTGACGGGGATTGTGGGGAGGTTTATAGTAGAAACTTAACAGAAGGAACCAGTCGGTAAGAAAACTTCGCTGAGTCAGTAACATTTTTGTGAAAACCAAAAGATAAAGTTGCTAGATTGAGCAATTACAGAAAAACAACTGGAACCTTGAGTTCCACTCTGTGAACATAAGGGAAGGGAGAGTATAAAGGGGGAGTTGGTCATTGTTGTATATTAATAAAAGAATATTTAAGATTTGGCTCCATCTAGTAGTCTAAATTACAAAATAAATCAATCTCACAAAAACTTTGGCTCCACCCAGTGTCTGAAAGATAGATTGCAATTAAAATAAGTCCAATAAGTGATTTGGCTCCACCTAGTGCCAGACCAACAAAGTACCACTAAATGGCTACAATGGCTGACAGTAAAGAAAGACCCACAGTACGAACAGAGTCCGCTGCAGATCTAAAACTAAAAACATTTAAACGATTAGAAGCCACCACAGAACCAGGAGAAAGAAAGAAAGCAAGAGAGAAAATGGAAAAACTATGGGGACAGTGGCAAAGAAGAAGACTCATTCCAGCAGACACCCTACCTGGACCAACAGCCACTCAAAGAAAGGCTATACTCAAAGCCCAGCCAGCTTCATCTACGTGATAAAGAAGGAAGACGAAACTACACCACAAAACTCCAATGCTGAACAGAAAGATGAAAAGACCACGAGCCACAGTACCCCACTCATATATCCTGATTTAACCCTGGTCACGGCACCCCCAGCATACACCCCCATTAACAATCCTTCCTATGTCACACCAATACAGGCCCCGATGGTGCATATAAAAAGAGGAGTGGTGGAAGTCAAATCCACTGAAAGAGATGATCAACTCCAGAAAATACTGACAAATGTCATGAAACTCTCCGGCACAGCTCAAGCAATGTTGGATGAAAGCGAGAACATGGCAAAAGAAAGAAGACAAGCGGACCCCGCCCATTCCACTCCAAATGATGTCTATATCCCCCCACCAGGAGCCAGACACTGATGAAAGAAGAAGAAGAAAGATACAGAAGAAGTGAGGAAGAAAGAACAAAAAGCAGACACAGACAACAGAAAGAAGAAGAAAGAGCATGGCATGACAGTTGGAAGTTGAAAAGCGAAAAAAATCACTCGCCAATTACGTGCAACAAAACAGGCTATAGTGACTCTGAGCCCAATAATAATGGAGATGAGTACGAAACAAGGTCTGAAGCCTCAATCAGGGAGTATGCCGACGATCGTGAATCTCGCAGTTCCAGGCACACGGATGCTGGCGACGAAGAGGAACTCTCTAGTTCTGACAAAGAAGTGACTCTACATGTCCTGAAAGGAGCTCTCACCATCTCCCCTCACGCACCTGTGAGTAGCAGGACCAGACAACAAACAAAAACCACCACAAGACATCACATCCAGGCCCCCTTGATGGCTACACCAGGAGGAAATACAGTCTATCAACCCTGGAGTCACAGAGACATGGAAGAAATGGTGGCGAGACTGCCTCCTCTCTCCTCAGGAGGGCAGAGATGGATAAAATATTTTGAAAAAATCACAGCAGCAAACCTAACCAGTCTCCCTGTTGGCGGCCCCAGTATCGCCTCAAACAAGAACAGGTGCATGGCATAGGTGACACCATCTCCGGACTTGAGTGCTGGAATAATCAGACCCTCAGCCTCACAATGGAATACACCCATCCTTCCTGTTCCCAAAGCTGAGAATAAAGGTTGGAGGATGGTACACGACCTAAGAGAAATAAACAATGTCACACAAATGCAAAACATTCCTGTTCCAGACCCTTACATGGCCGTACAAAACCTGAACCCTCAGCACACATACTTTACAGTGACAGACCTCGCCAGTGCCTTCTTTTGTCTACCTTTGTCCTTGGTAGGTAAAGGCAAATATGTCTTGTACTTCAGGAGCCAAAGGTACACCTACAACCACATGCCACAGGGGTACAAAGACAGCCCTGGTCTTTTCAACCAAGCTCTGAAGAAAGACCTTCAATCCTTGGAGCTTCCCGAAGGAGTGACACTCATCCAGTATATGGACGACCTGCTGCTAGTGTGAGAATAATCAATATGTAAACTGTTACAATGTGCCTTATTGTGTCCTTATTAAGATGTAATATGTGATATGTAAGATGTTATTGAATTAAGTAACTACTAGTTGCCAATCTACTGTGAAATAAGATGCAATATTTGTAAACTGTGAAGCGGAAGAGTACACCACCTAAAAGGGTGACAGAAGATCTGATTGGAGCAGAGAAGCGCTAAGAGGCGTGGACACGCCTAAGTGCCAACAAGGGGCCAATAGGACCTGGCCCCAGCTAACCAATGGGAGAAGACTATACTCAAAAGGCAGCGGGTATAAAATATGTTGTAAACAAGAGATCGTGGCCGTTCTATGGATCTGTGAGACAGAGTAACTACTTAAATGTGGTCTGTGGAAGGGTGAAATGGGGCGGTCCTCAGCTGAGAACTTTTGTAATGTGTACCATATCATGATGGAATAAATACAGTTAATATGAGGAGAAGTTTTCTGATATCTGGCGGGATCAAGGTTAAAAAACAAAAAACACAATTTGGGGCCAGGGGCCAGGTCCTATTGGCCCCTTGTTGGCACTTAGACGTGTCCACGCCTCTTAGTGCTTCTCTGCTCCAATCAGATCTTCAGTCACCCTTTTAGGAAGTGGTGTACTCTTCCGTTTCACAGTTTACAAATATTGCATCTTATTTCACAGTAGGTTGGCCACTATACTATGCGTAGTCACTTAATTCAATAACATTTTTCATACCACATTTAATACTTCTAAATAAGGACACAATAAGGCACATTGTAACAGCTTATATATTGATTATTCTCACAAAAACATAAAATAAATGCAAGAACATGCAGGAGCCTATGAGCAAACTCAATGGCCCGATTGCAGTACATGTAATGCTTTCAATGACAAGAAAACATATAAATGTCCCATGGGAAGATTCCCAGTACCAGATGCACCATTTAAAGAAGTATGCATCGATTATACAGACATGGGAGCAGATAATGTGGTAAGGGGATATAGATATATCCTAGTAATGGTCGACGGCTACACCAAGTGGAGTGAAGCCATCCCCTGTAAAAAAGAAGACGCCAAAACAGTCATTAAGTGGCTGCAAACTGAACTCATCCCAAGGTATGGAGTTCTACGATGCATATGATCTGACAATGGCTCTCACTTCACCAGTCAAAAACTGAGAAAAGAGAAGTATTTTGGCATCACACACAGATATGTCTCGGTGTACCATCCAGCCTCACAAGGACTGGTGGAACCCTCAAGAGAAAAATTGCTACAGCTTGTCATGGTATAAAACTGAAGTGGGTTGATGCCTTACCCTTGGCCCTCATGTCAATGAGATCCTCACAAAGTAACAAAACACATCTGTCTCCACATGAGTTGTTAACAGGTCGACACATGCCAGGGCCTCCTAGAGAAGGAGGGCAAGGGCCAGTGTTGGACTTATAGGAAATAGAAGTAGATGAGTATATCAAAGCCCTAGCTAAAATCATCCAAGTTTTGTCTACACAGGTCCAGGCTGCAGAAGCCCTCCCAGAAGAACCACCGGAGACTCCTGTAGGACCAGGTGATTGGGTAAGGGTCAAGGTCCACAAAAAAGTCTGAACCTAGGTGGACTGGACCGTGGGAAGTTGTAGAACGCACTTCACACATGCTCCGGGTCAAAGGTAAAACAGGAGCTAATTGGCACCACCTCACACATTGTGTACCCGCACTGGCACCTTCTTGCACATTAGCAGAAGTTAGAGAAAATTTGGAACAAACACACCAGAATAGCAATGAATGATTGGGTAAGCTAAATTGACTCAACCACTGAGGACAAGATAACATTAAGCCACGTACCTAAAACAACACCCCAGCCTGTCGCCACTCCTGAAAGTGATGAACAACGCCTACCCGAACTAGTTGACTGCATAGAAAAAGTATATAAACACGGCCTGAAATTAATCTTGTGCTGTGGACTCCTTCTACTCCTGGCCACGTTGGCCTTAGCTATCCTGATGATAATAAGACCATGGCAGGGATAGAAATAAATAAAAAAGACCACCATACTCCATTAGGGGGCAGACCATCAGTGTTAGCAGGATTGGCACTAGTAACCGTTCTAATCGTGGGTTTGTTAGAATGGTGGGAAACACAAATAATCAAAAAGCAGTTACAGCCTCCGGATCAGACCCTGTATGTCACTCAAAAAGCTCCCATATTGCCTAAACGCATTAAACGTACCCCCCAAGCGGCCATTATGACATCCTCTCCCACTCCACCAAAAACCAATCACCAAGTACCAATACATGGCAAAAAATGGTTAAAAATCCTCCCCACATGAACATAGGTTCCCTATCTGCGTCCGGTCCTACCAATAATTATGCCCAAAAGTATCAGGTAAATGGATCAACCCTTGGTAAAACAACGATGACAATTATGAGTTTTAAGCCATCGGATGTAGGATGCTATTTGTGCATCCTGAACAGATTCCCTCAAGGCGGGGAATTCACACAACATTGTATTTTGACATACACTCAATACACAAGACCAACGGAGCCAACAGCACTCAGACACCTAGTCCCAACCAAAAAAACAGCAACACCCAGATCAGACGCAAGAGCCAGCAATTCACCCTCCTTGTTGTTAAACACCATAAGTGGTAACATCTTCTTGGCAGCATTAGGGATAAAAATATTGTTGGCAGTGACACTGAAGCTAATAGTGGTTATCAGATGACCCGGACTGCCCTTATTACCTAGGCGCATTACAGTACTGGCCTTACTACTAATGCCATGTGTTCAAGGTCTGACGTCAGTAAGTAACGAAGGAGGCATTTACGTGACCGTCACAAAAGGAGTCACCAGTACGTTAAAATTTGACGTAAAAAATGCGCGCCGTATATCTGGACAAAGTGGAGAATTTAATGGTTATTGTGGGTCCCAGGAGACCAAGTATCTCTGCAAACCACCATGTGCCTGGTCAGATGTATATGCTGATTCTGATGCAGGGTACACCCATCCTGCTCATCCCCTTAGTCAAAGATGGCACATGACGAAACAAAGCCCCTGCACTTCCAAAGATAACCCCCCGTATAGATATAATAATGGATATAGTTACCAAATGGTACAAGCAAACACAGTGGTACCCAAAAACTGTAACCCCGTGACCATTACCATAGTAAATCCAACTCCCTCAGACACTGGATTATACTACATAGGACTGGGCGTAAGCGGATCTGACCCCCTGGTACAGTTCACCATGGCAGCAATTGAGCCGAGCCTCACCGATGCTCCATCAGTCGGAAACACCGTAACAACCACCCAAATAGCACCTGTCAAAAGCAAAAATAAATGGGTTACATATTTAAATGTAACTTCGGTCCAAAGTACCTTAGCTGTGGAAACAGGGTATGACGATAATAATTCATGGTTAGATTGGATGGTGTATTCGGCGAAGCAAAATAAAATGACAAACTGTGTTGCATGCGCAGGCCAGATTTAGGAACCACATCTTTCCCGTTAAGTGAACACTATGATCCCGATGGTTTGAAATGTATGTATTGATTGTACACCAGCTACAATACAAGAAACAATACAGGAGGGAGGGACGTAGGCACGCTTAAATGGTGTAATACCACCTCTAGTATATCTAAAGACGGTATGAGGAAAGGTGTTGACATGACCGAAATGACCAATGTCCGAGCAGATACATGGTGGTACTGTGGAACCAAGCCATTATATCCGGCACTACCATCCGACTGGAGTGGTACTTGTGCACTTGTGCAACTCATTATGCCATTCTATGCTTTGACCCTCTCTCCCATCCAATTAGGAAAAATAGCCGCATCTAGGAAAGAATTCCACAGAGACAAAAGGGACTTGCCAGGAGGAAGTTTTAGTTCCCAGATCTATATTGACACAATCAGGGTGCCCAGAGGAGTTCCAGGTGAATATAAGGCCAGAAAACAGATAGCAGCAGGCTTTGATTGCTTATTCTTATGGCCCACCATTAACAAAAATGTAGATTGGATTAACTGTTTGTACTATAATCAGCAGAGATTTGTAAACTACACCAGAGATGCGGTCCAGGCTTTGCACGAACAGTTAGATAAGACTAGTTTGATGGCATGGCAGAACAGGATGGCTTTAGACATGTTACTAGCAGAAAAAGGGTGTGTGTGCTATGAGCTATGTGTTGTACATTCATTCCCAATAACACAGCTCCAGATGGATCAGTTACTAGGGCACTGCAAGGCCTGACAACTCTCAGTGAAGAGTTGGCCGAAAATAGTGGGATAGAAGATCCACTAAATGGCGCATTAGACAAGTGGTTTGTAAAATACAAAATGTTAATATTAAGTGCCTTCATCGCCATTGCCGTCATGGCCTTCATCTTGGTTGTGTGTGGATGCTGTTGCATCCCTTGTCTGCGCACCTTAATGACGAGGTGAATTACCACTGCCTTATCCAAAGAACAAGGACAGTACTCGATGACAGCCAAAACCAAGTAGCTCTGTTGGAAGCTACTGGCGATGTAGAGCAAGAATTAAGAGAGGATGACTATGTGTAATCAACAGGTAAAATACACACCATTAAATGGTGTGTAAGGAGGGAATTTGTGATAATTTACTTTTATATCATTGTATTAATCTTTGTGTAATTCCTTGCATATGTGAGGAAGTGTGGTGGCTCAGTGAAAAGTTACAAGCTCTGGTTGTCAACGGAATGACCATATATAGAAGCAAAGGAGCCCGCACTAAAGAGAAGCTATTCAGCCCCTTTATAGAAGTGAAATATAGTTAAAGAAAATGTAGATGTAAAAACAGGAACCACCCCCAACTGTGAGATATGAGAATCTAACCAACTGCCAGAGGTTATGAAAAGAGGAGGTGCAACTGTCTAGAAAGTACACTCCTCTTTAGGAGGGTGACTGAAGAATATCCATTGAAGGAGCACTAAGAGCGTGGACACGCTTGAGCGCCAACAAGGGGCCAATAGGACCTGGCCCCAGCCAACCCATGAGAGAAGACAGCACCCTAGACAGAAAGTATAACTTCAAATGTAATCCAATGTTCAAGGCCATTCTGTGAAACTGTTAGACAGAATAACTACTTAAATGTGGATTGTGGAACGGTAGATCAGAGTTGTCCTCAGCTGAGTGTAACATTATGTTGGTTATATCACATTTAATATATAGCTTAACTTGAAGAGAGGTTTCCTGGATTGATTTCTATTGCTGCTCCAACACTAATAAAAGAACACGACAATATGCTTCCTTTAGGCAATATTATAAGGAACCACTCCATAAACTTTCATTGTTATGCGGATGATACCCAATTATATCTAACAATCAAGCCAGATGAAACCAATCAATTATCTAAACTTTCAGCATGTCTTAAAGACAATCAATTCCAGAAAACTTCTCTTCAGGTTAACTGTATTTATTCGCTGATGATATGGTGAGCATTACAAAAGTACTCAGCCGTCCTATTTCACCGTTCCACAGACCACATTTAAGTAGTTACTCTGTCTCACGGATTCACAGAAAAGGGCCGATCTCTTGTTTACAACATATCTTAACATCTTACATATCACATCTTACATATCACATATCACATCTTACATATCACAACACTTCTAGATAAAGCTAAACAAATTGACACAATAAGGCACATTGTATCAGCTTACATATTGAGTATTATCACACTTGGCCTCCAGCACCACCGTAAGGAATCTCAGCGTTATCTTTGATCAGGATATGTCTTTTAACTTCCACATAAAACACATTTCAAGGACTGCCTTTTTTCATCTGCGTAACATTGCAAAAATAAGGCACATCATCTCAAAAAGATGCAGAAAAACTAGTCCATGCATTTGTTACTTCAAGGCTGGATTACTGCAACTCTTTTTCCCAAAAAATCCCTTAAGACTCTTCAGTTGATTCAAAATGCTGCGGCACGAGTATTGAAAAGAACTAGGAAACAAGATCATATTACTCCTGTATTAGCTGCTCTGCACTGACTCCCGGTAAAATACAGAATATAATTCAAAATCCTTCTCCTGACCTACAAAGCGATTAATGGTCAGGCTCCAGTTTATCTTAAAGATCTCATAGCACCTTATAAACCAACTAGAGCATTGCGCTCCCAGAGTGCAGGGTTACTTGTGGTTCCTAGAGTCTCTAAAAGTACAATGGGAGCCAGAGCCTTCAGCTATCAAGCTCCTCTACTGTAGAACCAGCTCCCAGTTTGTGTTCAGGAGGCAGACACCCTCTCCACATTTAGGAGCAGGCTAAAGACTTTCCTTTTTGACAAAGCTTATATTTAGGTCTGGCTCAGGTTTGCCTTGGACCAGCCCCTAGTTATGCTGGTATAGGCTTAGACTGTCGGGGGACTCACTCCTCTCCTCCTTTCCTTATCTTTCTCGCGCTCGTCCTCTCCCTGTCTATTGATATGCATTCATGTCTCTTAAATGCATGTTACTAACTCACCATCCAGGGCATCATCCCCGGAGTTTCTGTGTCTCTCATCTGGCAGGTTGCCACTATTAAAGGTTACGTCTGGATCACGAATCGTGGCTGCACCTGTTGCCCTGGTCCTGCCTGACACCAGGAAGCCTTTATTGACATCCCCCTGGATGGCATCACATTTTCTGTTACATAGATTGTCTATGCTATATTTTTAACTATGTTGTTTGTTCTGTACACATGTCACCTATTGCACGTCTGTGCGTCCTGGGAGAGGATTCTCCTCAGTTTCTCCCTGAGGTTTCTTCCATATTTCACCCACTAATTGTGGGCTATCTTTTAGGGAGTTTTTCCTTATGCAGTGCGAGGGTCTAAGGACAGAGGGTGTCGTATCTTGTACAGTCTGTAAAGCCCACTGAGACAAATGTATAATTTGTGATATTGGGCTATATAAATAAACTTGACTTGATTTGATTTGAAGAGTGCCTCAGCACTGAACGACTACAGAGAGCCTTTTGATCAAATCAACCAATGCATGAGTGACCCCATTTTTAACTCTGACACTGAAGCATCCTTTCAAACTCTTAATTGAAAAAATCATTAATGCCATGAGAAAAGTCTGTCACCATCATAAAGCTGTAATAACTTACTTTTATAAAAATTCAATTCTGTGGAGGATCTCTGCCCTGCAAATGATCATTTCACTCGAGCTATAGTTTGTCTTTTAATTACCATTTTTCTAGAATGACTGGATACAATTTGCCCGTAGGAGACCTCTGAGTGTTAGAGTGGGCTAAGCATTATTTCATTAGTTGTGATAATATTTCTTTAGTCATTTTAATTTATGGATGCCAAGTCTCGACACATTAGGAAGGAATTAGAGTGGGTGGCAGCTCTTGCTAGTGGTGGAGGTGGGGTGGTGGTGACACGTTCCTTTTCATAGTAAATAATAAGCTCATTAAATGGCTGAAATGTTTTTAAAAGCTATTATATGCCCCATTTCACTTTAATTAGCCAAGTGTCTCCGAGACCTGCATGCATAGCTTACACAAGATTTACTTTTGTGTCAGACGACAACAGAAAGTTGGGTGAAACAATCCAACATAATGGCATTGCCAGTGGTTTGACAGGTGAAATAAACCAGGGGATTAGTCATCCCGGAGAAAAATGCTTAGAGGGACGAGAGATAAGATGCTTCGTGGCCGTGGCACAGCCAAATTCCAAGAGATTGAACTGGGGCAAAATGACACTGTAATTGCATTCAACCAACATTTTCGGAGAGAAGATGAAAAGAAATTCAGGAAATTTAAATAAGTAAATGATTTGTGGAGAAAGTAAGGATTTGTCACGCAGAAACATCAGGCGGCTGCGTACCAATATCTCAATCAAATGATTCAATAGCAAACAAAGAGGCAATTTAAACATCCTGTACAATAATGCAGTTGAAATCTGAGAGAGAGAAAAAAAGTCCTCCGGGGCCATTACTTTCATGAATGTCTCAGAAACAGCCTTACAGCTGTGAGCTGAATGTAATTAAGTTGGGCCTAATACTTTTCATGTAGTAATTTGCCCAGTTGGAGAAAAAATAGCCAATGGTGATTGGTCGTTCTCAGGAACAGTCCTTCTAATGACAGCGCCGCGGGGCCATGAAGTTTCGATCATAAAATATTAAATTCATATTAACAATTGGAGGAGTTGAGGCCAAGCCTGTGTAGGTATAGTCCAGTAAAGAACAGGCCAGTGAGTCTGAGTGAAAATGCATAGAATCCTCTGTATGCAGTGGAAAAAGTAGCTCTATTCAGATTGAGCAAAGCGTAGTAGAGCCTCCTGGGGAAATAAGACTGTATCAACAGAACAAAGGACAAAATGTTTTTTCTTTAAATCTTTGTCATTGTTCTAAGTGGAACGTATATGCAAGGCACAGCCATCCTATTCTGTCACCAGATATAACATTGTTACAGTAATGGTTGTCAGGTTACAATAGCACTATTACTCTTCCACTACAGGTAATGTCGCCAACATGTTCATCCAAATGTGGACATGAGTCGACAGCCAGCAGTATACACTTCAATAAAAGTTTTTTTTATATTGCTTCTGTTGTTTATTAAGAATCTGTACTTCATTTCCCTTACAGAGTTCACTGGTTACACAGTGCATTGGTAGTCTTGGTGGAAAGTAAACATCTGTTATTATATAGGGTCATTTGAAACATACAGGCACTAGGATTTGACCTATAGGGCTTGACCTTCTATTGAATACCGGTTGCTGTACTGTTCGCCATCTTAATGTATCATGTTAGCATGCTAACATTTGCAAATTAGTATTAGAATTAGAATTACCGTAGTACTCCCTCCCCCTCCCCCGCCATAGGTTTGGTTCTACAAAACAATACACAGATGACAATTAACACAATAATGCTCGTTCAATGTTAGAGTACATTTTATTCATCACAGCCCATGAATTATCTTTGGGGGATCCATGTGTGATGGCCTTTGAGGAGCAAAAACATATTCCTCTCAAAAATGACAGGAAGTTATATCATGCTTCACCGTGCACTGTGAAAACAAGTATAAAGCCTAGACAAATATAATTTAATGCATTTAAATAACACATGGTCAATAAAAGAGCCAAATAGAATTAGTATCAAGATCTACAATAAACTGAGGCTAATGGTAATGTCATTACTTTTGTATTTTGTCATAAACCAAAAGTACTGGACAAATGTATACCTTGGCCAGATGGTGGCACTAGATTAGACAGAGGATGAAAGAAAGTTATTCAAAAGTATGCTAAGGGGAACATGAATGTGTGTATCAAATTCCATTGCAATCCATCCAATAGTTGTTTAGTTACTTTACCAACAAAAAAAAAAAAAAGTTATGGGAGTGTCAAAGGATTCTTCATCTAGGAATCATGGGTATAGCAAATTATGCACAAATCCATCTTGTTTCTTGTGAAACCTTGACCTGCTGGCAGCGCTGGAGGAAAGTCCTGAGCTCACACTGACCAAGAACATAACAACATTGCCATCCCTAGCGCCATCATGCTAGCATGGCTAGAAATAAAAGGTTCACAGGTTTCCATATAATTAACCATTTCTGAAAAGCAGCAAGGTAACATCTGTTTTCATTGTCAGTCAAAGCAACGGTATTCTCACAACTCTTGACCGCTTGAATTATAATGTGCACCCAAATTCCACATGAATTCCAAAAACACAAATGTAAGCAGATTTAAATAAAAGATCTTACACACAACTATACACATATTTCTAGCTGCTGTAGTCCATATAATGAAAACATTCAATTACAGAGAGCCAACAGGAGGAAATGATTAAACATGGTTACCTGGGAAGAGAGACAGGGGAATTAACTAAAAGTCTTTAATTACACTTGGTGGACATTAATCACACAGAGAGATGAGGTTAATTTCCCGCTCATCTTAATCTTCATCATGTTGGGGGGTAGTTAAGAGGACTCCTGTCGGGGCCCAGATGCACGCTGTGCATTCATACAGTACTGTGATCTCACCAATGCCCAGGAGACGAGCCCTATGTCCCAGAATGCACCTTCTTCCAGGAAAAGGCAGTCCAATGTTGTTGTTTTTCTGCTTAATGCCGTTACAGCAAATCTACACTCAATACGAATACACTCAATTACATTGATTTATCCTCATCAACCCCAAGATTGATTTATCTTCTTCAACACCAACATTGATATACTGGTAAATTCTTTTTTTTGTTGGTTGCACCTTTTTAGAATAATAAACTACCCCACATAAAGCCAAACAGTGCTGGCTTTCCTCCTGTCTTGGCCCAGTATTTTATGTTTAATAATACATTTGGAGCATATTTTTCTCCTTCTGATGCAAACTCTTTACTGATATGAGAAGGCTCTTTTTGAACAAAAATAAAAAATCTATCTTTAGTGGTCATTTATAGTCAAAGGAATCCTGTCAATGCTGAATCAATGTAATGTGCTTTGATGGGCTTACAACCATCACCACCATACATTTTCTTTACAAGAAAGAATTGAAAATCCTTTGAAGGTAAATAGGTTTTACTTTTCACTTGTATTTGGAAAAAATTCTCTTGTGCAATAGAAAAATGGAAATCCTTCACAATTACAACATTTTTCATATTTAAAAAAGTATACATGCTCCATTATTCACATGAATAGGAGACTAAGTCAGACTAACCTAGAACTTGTCAATATCAAACATAAGAAAATCCTATAAATATTGGAGACAAGATTAATAACAAGTCCTACACCTTCGCCTTTCCAGGAATCTTTTTATAATTTGTCTCAGGCTCTTGATTGTACACAGCGATAATTTGAGACCATAATTATTTTTCGTCTTATCGGGTCTTCTTCTGAAGGACAAAATAACCAGGATACTTGTCAATACCAGTGGAGGAGTCAGCTTTGAAAGCTGCATACGGGTAGTATTTATTGCGGGACAATTATATCAAAATATATTATGTACTATCATTTGATAGTTCACTGGACAGTGTTTAGAAATCCAGTTTAAGTGGACTTGCTCTTCATAAAGCCGCTTGCCTTCACCCTAGGATACTGTGTAAAACCCAGTATGGAAATGTTCTAAATTAAAAGAAGCTCCTTAATTGTTCTGAAAAACTGAAGTTGAAACCTTCCCCCATTCAGAAAATATTGCCTCTCTAAACAGAAGTGACACTCGGGTCTTTTCTGTGGTGTAAGCACCTCATTAAGTTACCTGGCATGGCACACGGAGAAATAATCTTCTTTGGCTGGAGCAAACACTACCCAAAAGACTCCTTTTTTTTTTGTTGCAGCAAACGATACATTACAAGAACAAGTATGCAGTGAGTTGACGTTGCTGTCCCTCAAAATGCAAGCTCTCACTTATCATTTACGTGCCGGGAAACATATCTCAGTTGATGCATCATAAGGTATAATTGCTGAACTGGTTGAGTTCAGTGTGAGCGATAGGAGCGGGAAAACCAAGACAGAGAGAACACACCAGATGTGCATGAAGCACAGGGACACATTTTAGATTGGATTCTTCTTTTTCTTCTCGAGCCAGTCACATTTACTTTGTGCCTTTGTGACTTAAGTCTAATTGAAGCTCAAAAGCGAGAGGAGGAGATTGAATTGCAGATTGAATTGCATCCCAAGGTCATTTGAGCATTGGAGGAATAAACAACTGCAATAGAACTGCTGCCTATGGGCATTGTAGGCTCTAACTCTGCTCTCAAAAGCAATTAAAAAAATCCACTAATGTAATTTTGATTATTTCCCAGTGCATTTGGCTCTTTTATTGACCATGTGTTATTTAAATGCATTAAATTATATTTGTCTCGGCTTTATACTTTTTTTCACAGTGCACGGTGAAGCATGATATAACTTCCTGTCATTTTTGAGAGAAATATGTTTTTGCTCCTCAAAGGCCATCACACATGGATCCCCCAAAGAGGGGGAATTGTAATAATTCATGGGCTGTGATGAATAAAATGTACTCTAACATTGAACGAGTATTATTGTGTTAATTGTCATCTGTGTATTGTTTTGTAGAACCAAACCTATGGAGGGGGAGGGAGTAATGCGTAATATGTTTGGTACCCCTAAAATCGCATGTGGCCCCAGTCTGGCTCCACCATTTGAAATAGTCTTTAACTGCCACCGATAAAAACAATATTTTCACTTCTCTCTTTTTATAAAGTGAGATCCTGCACGGATGCAATTACCGGAGTACTATTGCTGATATTTGTCCCCACAGCCACAGAGACAAACGTAGCAAGCTGTATTTAAATTCATGCCAGTTTTTCACTAGACTGTGATGTTTAATTTCTGCTTCAGATCAGCTCAGAACCAATAAGTGCTAATACATTCTGGATATGTGGAAGGCTCATCTACAGTAGTAATGTAGTAGTAATGACAACCGACCTTTTCTATTTGCAGCAATCCTCTGAATGATTCAAAAAAAGGTTGCTTTACCTTCCAATGTTGGTAATAATGGAGTCATATCATGGCAAGTATTAGATAAAAATAAAACAGGTTATAGAAAGGTCTTTAAAATTATGATATTATGGTAATATCCAAATAGGTTAGACCTACTACTTTTATTTTTAAAGCCCTTTCTCCTCTGAAATAACTTTATATACGACTGATTTGCAACAGCAATTAGGTTTTGACCCACATTTGTTTTAATGAATGTATCTCCAAAGTTGCACATTTTAATTCTGAACGCCTCTGCAAAATGTTCACTGACATATCCACTCTTGCAATACAGCATCCTCGAGTAGCAATTAAATCTTACATGAGCACAACATCCTCTGACAAAGTTCAAACTTGAACATTTTTGTTATTTTACATGAGAGATTATATCTCATAAGATCTGCATTTGTGTTGTTTTTCTATGCTTTTCTTGCTGGTTTGAAGTGGGTGGGGCTAAATTGGATGTTATATCACACACTTCCAAGAACCACTCAGAATAGAATAACAATAATGGGGTTGTACATTTATTTTGTCATATCACTGTCGATCAAATCTGATCAAACCATAGTTCAAAACATAGTAAAGATGAAGCAGACAGCTGAACATGGTATTCAAGCTCATTTACGCACTGTCAGCATTGGATACTAGCTATATGTGCAGATTAAGCTACATACCAGTATGTAACATGCCAAGTAATGTTTACCGACTAAACTTCACTTTTTGTTCTTTTGCACGACTGTACATAATTTATAGCATGGGCCGACTACAGCTGTAAATGTGAGTCAGATTGTCTTGGCTCTGTTGGCAAACGCAGAAATGCCTGAAGTTTTTTGAGGAAACGACAGGCTTTTATTTTCTGATTGTCAGGGAGGCTTCGTAAAATGAGTCACGTCAGTCACAGAAACAATCATGACAGTATTTTTGTATTTATGAAACCGAAATTTCCGACAGATTACAACATCAAATTGTTATTGAAACACATACCAGACACTTTGATTGGGGGTTTCAGAACACACAAACACACACACACAGACACACACACACACACAGACACACACACACACACACCGCTAGTTCCAATATCCCTGCATAACTTTCACTCAACCATTTATTTACAACAACAGTAGGCTACACACTGACTGTCCTTGGTGTGAGATTTGGGGAAATCAATAAATGTTCCACATATTATATAACATTTATGATTAAGCAGGAAAAAAAAAATGTCTGAACTCTGACACTACACTGACAAATGCCTTCATATACTCACCTACATATAGATTTTCTAATATACGTAACCTCCATATTTGCATTGTACTGCTTTTGACATTATCCAATTGCTGTCAAAACATGGTGTGTGTTCTTTGTGTCATTTGGTTTGTATTGATTCGGAAGCCCTGAGCACAGACTGAGCTGAAACCGTGTAGGTGTGTGCAAAAACTGTGAGCATACATTCTCACATGAAAAAAAGTCCAACCCACCCTCGAAAAAGTGATTTCAGCAAGGTTGAGGTTTGACTTAGCAATATACAGCATGTCACAATTCCCCACGATCACTAATGAGCAATCACAGCAGCTCCTCTCATCCCCTTTAAAAGCAGTAGGCAGTTGCTAATGAGCCGGGGGAGAGAAGCCGCTGCTGAGGAGGAAACAGAAGCATTCAGGGTGCTGGATATTTGTGCCTCCCAGAATCTAACGGGTTGTCTGCCCATTTTAAAGCATTATTTACTGTTTAAGGATACTGGAATACCTGTCAGTGACCAATGATATGCACAAGGATATTTTAGAATACAATAATATCAGTAATTCTGCTGAGAAGTTCTGAAAAAATACCACTTAATTTTGTGCTCAGTCATCAACAATCAGTCCCTGACAATACAAATGATGGTTCGTCCCTAGGACAGCTCCAGAATTACTAGATGTCACTAGAACTGATACTTCGGTACCAAATTCATGCAACGATTTTGCCATGTTGTACTGTAAGGGCTTGAGACTAACTGCGTCCCGTGGATGATAGAAAATGTGTTAGAAAAGTCTGGCTAGATAATCTTAAAACATATAAGAAGGCTCTCCGTAAAG
>CALSBV010011200.1:26654445-26665382 GCA_943590825.1 Bovichtus diacanthus | reverse complement strand
AGAAGGCAAAGAAGAAGCACAGAGAAGGAGAAATGTCAGCATTAACTAAGATAACATTTTGAATACATTCCTCATCCAAATTTAAACTGCTTCAATAAATTACATAAAATGACATACATTAAAATCCATTTCTTTTTGGATACAGTCTGCAATGTGCTATTCACGGATACCAAATTACACCTGGTATTGAAGGGACATAGTGGTAGTGGGTATTGAACTCGTTATTATTGCCATTCTGACTACGGGTTTGCATTTACCACCTGCATTGTAGAGATTCTGGATATACAGATTCTGGAAAGGTGGAAATAAATCCCATCGTATTTAGATTCAAAAGCTAATCCAGGGGGCAAACTTCCAGAGGCAATGTTTAATTTTGGTCAGACTTAGAGACAAGCATTTGAAATGATGTATGTGAAGCTGAAGTTCATTTGGAAAGCTTTACACTAGGATCGCCATTTAATGTTGTGCTTCCAAAATGTCTATTATTTCGTCATTGTGCATGATATGTTTACTTCCTGTCCATCAGTACGCTCTTGAGCGTGGGCTTCCGAGAAAATACTACCCCTAAAGAGCCTGGCACGACTCGTGCCATAATGTACGTTTTTGCTAGACTTTGAAATTCTGGAAACTCTACTACTCTAGTGGTAGTCAACGGTGGTGACCGCGAAGTTAGCCTGACCAATAATCGGTATGGCCAAACTTGGGGGAGAAAAAGGTTGAAAAATACTAGAAGTTCCTTTTAACGTTTGATCTGTATGTGGATAAAGAAAATGCAGGTGAATGCTACCTGTATACTATTAAATCAGTCAGACCACTTTTGATCACATCTAAAACAGATGTGAATGCCTTCTGTACAGTTTGGCAACATACTTAAGAAAAAAAAGTCTATCAAATCAAAAGGTCAGCTACCCCTGCATCTTCCAACTAGTTCAAGCAGTTTGGAAAAATAAAGCAACACAACCCCTTACTTGGCAAAGGAAAAACTTAGTCGAGCCCATAGAGGAGCATCCCGTACCTTGACCTGGGTCCTGTCATGTTTGTTTACTCCTCCAGCTCTGCCAGCCTTATTTGCATACAAAGATATGAGCAGATCTAGGCAGATAACAAGAATACTTAATACCGGGTGTAGCTGCAAAGGCCAGTGATCAGATGTCACTATCTAGATAACATATTAAGCTACAGACCTATGGTAATACCAGAAGTGAATGGGGTTTGGTGATCACTAAAATAGAAACTTATGTTACATGCAATTAAATGCAACAGTCCATTATGAAATACTTCCTGTGGTTATATTGAAAGCTTTAGTTTTTGAGGCTTTGGAGCAGGCGAACTGTCACAACCCGATGGCATATGTTGCATTTTGTAGGCCTACTCACCCAGTCAACCTACACATGGTCTGCATCGCTGGGGCAGCCGTCTAGACAAAGTGTAGATAGATAGATACTTTATTGATCCCGAGGGAAATTTAGGCATCCAGTAGCTTAAAGACATGACATTACATATCACATATCTGGCCCCCCCCTCCCACCATTAAAAGAGAGAAAAAATAATAAAATTAAGAGACAAAATATAAGAATAAAGGCTGTTATAGATACACAAAATCAAACACTGCAGCATTGACCAGTGGCTGTGTAAACCATGTACACCTGAGCAGATTTGGTGCAAATAAAGTTAGTGCCAACAGTGCGGTGCAAATGTGCATACAGATCTATAACCATAAATAAGTGAGCATTAAAATGTCCAAAAACTATAAATAAGAAAATGAAGGCTATTAAGGTGTAAGTAGGCTACAGGGAAGTCAAGTAAAAACTTTTGCTCCCCACTGCTGGCTGTTCTCCTATTCTTTTCGGGTGATGGCATGGCTTGTGGGCGTGGTGCAGTGGCGGAGAGGATGTCGCTGGCAGCTGGGCTACAGGGCTGGAACTCTACTGAAGGACGAGGGGCTTGCCGACGGAGTGGCTGTAGTGGACCTGCAAGTGTGGATAGAAGAGACTTTTACCTTTTTCAATCTTGTATTTATTGGACTTTTAGGCTCTTTGTTTAATCCTGTTTACCTTCTATCCTTTTGACAAGGACTTGTGCTTTTATGTTGTTTTAGTAATCCTTGTTGCCTCAAAGTTTATTTATAACAATTTGCAAATAAATTATTCATCTTGAGTTCTGTCTCCTTTGGGTAATTTTTACTGCTCAGCCTTGTTAAGATCAAAACAAACACGTCCTAGGCCCTCTCTCCTAGGTGGCAGCGTCTCAACAACAGAACCTCTCCTTACCCAGTCCACAAGTTTAGTGTTTTTTGTTTTACTGCATAACATTCTGAAAGATGTAAATAGAGATGTCAAAATATTAGAGAAACCTTTTCAATATAACAAAATCTAGATCAAATCAGCCGCAACACCAAATCGGCCCAGTGGAGTAAAGTGGGTTGCTCGGACCGCGTCCATCTTGGAAGTCGCCCTTCATTTTGATGAACCACACATCTGTAAAGCTTCGTGACTGCATCTTGCACAATTGCGACACAGACCCACAATACCAGCGTCACTGTCACAGCTGGTAACAACACCACAAGCTGTCTCTAGTGGAATCGAGTCAACACACAAACGAATAAAGAAGTGTCAAAAAAAACTTTTAAAATAAGCTAATGTTTATTGCAGGTTTATTGAATTGTGTAGTCCTCACAGGGGAAATTTGATGATGTGAACAGAGGCCAAATCAACATACTGTTAGAAATTTATATTATTGGCCTGAATGAGAAAAATGTCAAGCTCGGACACATATTTAAAATTCAAACCAGCTCTAAATTCAACAGTTATGAGTCAACTTCAGATGATTAAATATGTTGATTGAGTAGAGGCAGACAAACAATATCCTCGAGGGCCATAAATAACCCTCTCTCCCCCCCTTTTTATATTTTTCCGCTTCACCACTAACACATCCGACCAAAGATTGGTAGACAAGTGGCTGTTCCTGAGAGAATGAGTCCCATGACCCTGGAAGAAGGGTGAACGCTTCGTCTCAATTCACCCGCAGTCTGTTTCAGGCTTATTACACAGTAATCTCAAGAAGTTTCCTCCTGCTGGGAATAGCCTCGCCAGCATTTTAGCAGCAGTCCCCCGTAAGGGAAGAGAGGACGTTAGACTATCCTCTTTGCTGTGATTTATTACCTACCACACTTGAGGTTTGCTCTCGTGTTACATTTGTTTGTCTTTCCTGTATTTTCTTCCTCTCTGTTTTGCTTCTTTGCCAACTGGTAATTTTTATCCATTTAAAGTCATGACAAGCAGCTCTCAGGTTTGTTATCAAACAGAATCTGTTGAGCGAGGGATCGGTTGCGATGTACTGTAAAGATTAGCACGCTTGTGTGACTTCATGCGTGTGTGAAGGGACGGTTGAAAGAGATTGAAGGTAAGCGAGTTTAAATCCTATATAACCAAGACTGCTTCTTACCAAATGCAGGGGGCACAGCAGGACAATTGTTTTCTGTCAAAAGGGACAAGAATATGCATCTTGAATTTCTGATTATCACTTCCCAGGCAGAAAAAATATATGGATGAACTCCCCTTGAATACTAATTTGAAACTGTTTTCATGGTGGCCCGACTTCGACTGGAACAGATTGTCTGCTCAAAACAGTCTGGTCAAGGTAAATTATAAAGGATATTGGAATTACGCCAGGTGCCATGACTCATTATTTGTTCCTCTCATACCCTGATCTCTGCTGGATGCAGATGATTTATCATTGTTTGTTTACTTAATAACTGGTGTGTCTGCTGGATAGAAAGCTGGGCCATATCCCTGCATTCATAAATATGGTATAGTACACTGCTATCTGCCAACTAGCACTGCTATCAGTCTATTTATGCATTTCCTATTATTATTTTACTACTCCGTGGGTTGTTAATAGCAGTAACAATTACACAATAGAAATTTAGATTTGCCTCACAGATTGTATCTAGAACTACAGAAGTAAAATACATGTGTCAAGCACTAATGTACTCCCCCCTCTTATACTACCTCTGTTTGGGTGTATAGGGAGGTTAGCATACTGATCAACTCTACCATCTGTACATATGCCAATGGTAATAAAGCTCATACTGAGGATGCCGTTGGGAAGCCTGTTCTACCATATTTGTGTATAACTCTTAACTCCTCCACTGATAAGTCATTCCTCATGAATGCTGACACATTTACATATGTCCTTTTGACCTCAGTGTAATAATTCATTGGCCTATGGTGTAAAAGCAGCTCTACAGTCGATGAATACAAGAGTTTTGTTAGCAGATAGGGTGTTCATATTTCATACTCCAGTAGCAAGTGCACCCTTGAGAAAATATATCTGGAGTTCAATCGCATTCACCTCAATTGTAAGGTCATTCTCTACACAGAAGATGTGAAAATACTACAAACAATTACAACATGCTGGGCTTGGTTGCTTTGAGGAGTGAGATGAGTGTAGATTCATTTTAAGTTCATCTTTGTGCATTGAGTAGAGAAAGTAATCCAAGACATGTTTAGGCTTAATACGAAGATTGGACGTGAGGGAAACAGCTAGCCCAGACAGAATAAGGAAAATAATCATCTTAATTACATGTTGTACTTTGTTAGCAAATACACTTGTCACCAGTTCCAGGGCCAGTTCCACAACGATATTTCACATTGGTTTTTAGTGTTAGGCCAGTCTTAATGTTGCTCTTAGTTTAATGCAAGTGAGGCAGTTCCACAAAAATACAAGCTGACTTATTTTATGCTTAAGTTTGCCACTCTTCCCCCAGACTAACTCAGAACATATTTCCATGGTAACAATAAATGACCAGTGGCAAGAGAAAACATGGCTCATAATATGTGATGAGCTAATAAAGTTGTGGAGCAGGCAATGAGAAGAGAAAGATTCTTTTTTTAGAGATTGCAATAGCCTGTTGGAAATATACAGCACCGACAGGAAATGTCCCTGAGCCTGACTGACAAGCACAAGTACAGCACTGAGCCATGCTACATTAAGAACCCACAGCATCTCGGCTACAGATTTGCACTGCGTTGAGATTTTATGCTTCTGAAAGTTTTTTAGATTGTTACACTCTTCACTGTCCTTGTAACTCTTTAAAACTTCCAGAAGCAAACATTGTCTGCTAGAGTGAGGAGAGCTGAGAAGTTTGATCAGCCATATTTTCAGTTTGAAAAAAGTCTCAATTAACCCAGAATCTCATGGTAACTTAGTCATACTTAAGATAGTCTAAAACTAGACAGCCGTGCAACATATTCACTTAGACATCTGTTTGAGGTTGTACTATTAGTTTGATCTAAAGTATAGTCGAAGTAGTACCTTTGGAAAAGCGGTCCTTGTGAAGGATTCCCTTGGATTTTGTTCAGATTTAAGACATGGCAAAGCCAGCAGCTTCCGTATGAGCTGATAAACAGAGGTAGATACCTGTCACCATGACACATTTTAGTCTCTTGATTCTGATGAATCTTTTTTGATTAACGGTGGGTGGACTTTGATGGATATGTGCAGTGACTCAGCCAGTACTTGGCAGAGACCATAAGAGCCGCCCAGATTTTTTTACTAGAAACAAGATGACCTCTACAACAGAAAACTGAAGGGCGTGTCCGTACTACAGGCTTAGAGCTGACTAATCACTGATCCCTTTTGAGGAACATTATAACACACACATTTTTACAGTGGTCCTGTGTCAGTCTCCTGGCCACCATAGTTACTGATAAAGGCCTTTTTTCCACAAAGATATTAATGGCTCTGTAACCATGCCAGACTGTGAAGATGAGGACATGATGTGTTATGTGGATCCCTCGACTTGAAAGAGATTTCCTGAATTAGTTCTTGACTGAGAGACTGTTTACTTGGTAGAAAATATAGCCTGTTGTATCCTCTGAAGTAGACAGTATATTCTACTCTTATATGCTTTTGGAATGTAAAAAACCTTGGTGCCACCAAAGCTGACTGTAAGAGAAAGCACTCAGGTTACACAGCTATTGGTGTTTAGTAAATGTGAAATATGAAAGCTAACTAATGTGTCTTATTTTCTTTTTCTATACTGTGGACTTGCTGTTTCCCTCAGCTAGCGGTCTTTGTGAACATCTCACTCATATGAAAGTGCTTCAAAAAAGAAAAGGTCTGGAGAGTATTGAAGGTGCTCTTTGGTAGGAAACACAAAAGTAAAAAAAAAGAAGAAGAAAGGTCCAAGGCACTCTTCAAGCTACAAGCTTTAAATCAGATGGCAATTTCATCGTAAGATTCTAAAAACATACGCACATCATGTACATGTTAAAAAACAGCCGGGTTAACAACCCACCCGTAACAATATTTTGCCAGAAGTATTTTGAACTTAAAAGTGCTTTTTGAATACCCGCAGTTGGACATATTACCTGGACAGTTCAATACATTAAAAATTTCACAGGCTTCCCTGGAATCAGAAGAATCCGAGTGCATGTATGGATTTGCATTGTAATATTTTTAGTGCATAGTGATGATCCAGTTGCTGCATGACTAACTAGTACAGTGAAGCAATGTTGTAGTAAATGGGATTGCAGACTAAATGTTAAACCCATCTGAAAACCTCAGTTCCGCATACAACAGTCTTGCAGACATGGTTGTAGAATGTGAGAAAAATCCCAAACGATTCAGGGGCCAAGAGCTGGATTATAGATATCTAGTGTTTCAGGACCCCGGGTGAGCTGTTGTCAGGCAGCCTAGAATTTAGAAGAGCACCACTGCTTGCAGACAGATTTCCCAACCTAAAGTGTTAGATTTACATTTTGGCTGCAAGGCTGTGCACTTTTTCTGCAACCTCTGTCTTCTACCTCAGCTGCGGATGTGTTATATTTATCTGAAATGGCTCAGAAACCTTAGCTGGGTTTAGTTGACAAAAAGAGCAATCTGTATATCAGCAGGAGAGTTGCCAGTCGCAAAATGAACCATGTATCTTACTCAGATGTCTTGCGGGTGGCATTGTATTCTGGCCTGTTGAGGCTACTTCTGGTGCAGATTTTTTTTCTTCTCCTGCCTCATCTGTGATGGATTTCTCCTTGAATGACTGCTGAACATACAAAATGGTGATTCTCGGGAGAGGCCATTTTACTGTAGTTCTGAAGATGTTCAGACCGTCAAACCCATCTCACTCATCAAACTTTATTTGACCTTCTATACAAACGGTTCAGTATTGTGTCTCCATTGAGATACTTAATCACAGAAATAAGAAAATGCACCTCCAAAAAACAAAATGGACAGACAAAAGCGAGGTAGAGGCGGTAAAATTGTAGTTGGTGTGTAAGAGTGAGATTTTCTTCTACATTTTGATGACTACAGAATTTAAAGTGTTATTGTTTAGTGTTTTCTGGCTCTGGGAGAGTTGCTGGACTTCACGAATGTTGACTGAGCTGTCGGACTATAAAAAACTTCACAGGAAATTGCAGAGATATTGCAAAACAATACCTAACAGCCACAGGGCCTGTTTCATGGTCACTGACTCATTACAGTGTTTGTCAAGCCACTAGTGGGTCCAAACTCACATGGAAGCACTCTGTGCTGCTGCACAGTTTTTGTCACTGGAACTGATGACTCTTTATGAAGCTCAAAAAGAAAATGTTTCAGTTGAAACGAGGGCCAATTCGCTCACATTTTGACTCTGGTCCCATACACCATGTACCACTCGAGTATGCATGGCTGATAAGGACTCTTTAACAGCTAAATGGATTACCGCACCAAGGACACTGTAACCTCAGTAAAGGATCAGGAGGAAATTGCTACCACTTTCCGTGTACACGCTGTTCGCAGAATCATGACACCATCCAGCTCTAATAGTGTTGTTCTCTAATGCTGCCTTCATGGACGAAATACTGTCAACCCGTATGATGAATTTAACGGTAAATATTTAGTAGAGCATTTTGATTCACTTTTGATCACTTGAAAATAAAACAGTGTGGCCAGTAACAGTAATTTCACTTTGGGTTTTCTTTTAAAGGGGACATATGATAAAAACAAAAAAAAAATCCCTTTTCCAGTGCTTGTTCACATACATGTTGGTATCTGGAGTGCCCACCAACCCATAGACTGTGAAATAGAACATCCCAGACCGTTTTTGGTGCGCTGCCTAGGTCAGAAAGCCATATTTTCGTGGCAAGCCAACCCGAGCAGACTGGGCTATTTTCATGAAGTGGGCTTAAAGAGACAGGCACTAAAACAGAGCGTTTCAGGCAAAGGGTGTATACAGCTCCATTCAGAGGAACATTATGAGAAAAATAAAGCTGTTTTTTTTTTTTAGCATTAAAGCATGTAAACATGTTCTAGAGGAAAACCAAAATACAATTATGAACCTGAAAATTGGCATAATATGTCCTCTTTAATGAGGTTTTTGTAGTTAGCATAATGGTTTAATTTACCCATTCTCCATCTATTGATTTTAAAAGCAAATATGTACAAAACAGAATTGCTGCCGGCGAGAATTGTGAGAATCACTTCTTGCGCAACAAAGAATTGTCACAGGAAAGGCCTCCCTGTTCAAATCACTGTGGTGTGACATATCTGTTGTGTCACAAATGTCCTACTTTAATATATTTTTATGAATCATAGCCATCTTTCAACGTACATCAAATAAGCAGCATGCCTTTCAACCGGTAGGAGAAGAGAAGCGCACATATTGGCTGAAAGGAATTCAAAGCAAGAAAGCGGTTCACTGGCCTGCGATAAAGGACTGTGGGAGAACTGGACAGCTCTCATGTGCGAGTGAAGCAGAGCATTGTTGATAGAAAAGCAGGCATCAAGGACACTGTGGTAAGGTAAATCGCATTGGAGATTCTGAAACGTTATACCTGAAAACCATCTCAAAGATCGCAAAATGTTAAAACTAGACAGTATAGTAGATCAGTCTGATCTTCTGTAACATACTGGAACAGGGCATGCATTAGTATGCAGTTATGTTGTATTATTTGACTTACAGCCATGTTGTGAGTCACGTCGAATTACACTGATTTAACAATAAACTGCTTTAATCAAGTGTGCAGTGGCAATGTCCATAACAACAAGTCTCTATTGTGGTTGCTTAGACATTAATCTAATTAAATGCAATGAGATTTGTCAGGTATTTTGAAGAAGGCCCACTGTATGTCCCCAAACTGTTGTCATTCTCCCTTCCCACCATGAAAAATATCTCATTTGTCACATACATACCTCTGGGTATGATGGAGAATTCAACTGTGCATAATATTATCGCCTCTTACTGACAATGCCTAGTCATATGCAATTCACAGAGGTCACCTTTCCAGGCCTGTTGGAGTTATTGCTGGGGGTCATGTGGCACGCATGACTGCCTGAAAGCACGTCAACCAAGAGGGAAAATTATTAAATTGATGTGGTGGGGTTAGGAAAATGACTTTAAAAACATGGTTTTGCTTTTAGTGTAATGCCTTGGGCGAGGAACTTAAGAGCCTCAGAATACCTGGAACAAATCAGAGAAAATGTACCTGGTGCCTTCCATTTCAAAATATTTCATTCTATACCCTCTTCAGTGTGATCTGTATCCCACGCTCATACTGGGGTACATTTAAAAATCCTCTTATTAATACATTTCATATTAACATCAAACGGACTAAATAGCTATATGTGTATTGTGAAAGGGGTCACTCTGAAGACCGCACACAGAATCACCTACTCTGCAGCTACACTACACTTTTTAGCTTCTTTTAGCTCATTGTTTCTATTCTACTCAGCAGCAGGCAAAGAAAGCTCTTGTAAAACCACTGAACACTATCTGCTCTTTAATGCTATATGGGTGGAGTTATCGACAAGCTAAATATTTAACATCTAGAAGGTAAACAGACGTTGAGTATTGAATTTGAATACTTGGAACAGTACTCTAAATAAATGCTAACGTCTACTGGATTTGTAATTAGGCAACTATTTGCTAACACATTAGCTATAACTACCCTCTAAGGCAATAAAATGTCAAGGTTGCGTGTCTTTAATCTTCCCAAAAGTGGCTAAACCAAATCTACAAATGCCAATTAAAAGGGGCACTCCATCAATTTTACACAACAAGATAAATTTACTAGTAATGGGGAGTATTAATCGGTAGTGAATGCAGTTACTCTATATGTCTTATGTGTCTCTGAAAGGAACTTTGACAATTGGCCTAGGCTTGGAAACCAAAAATGTTTTGGAGAAAAGCCCGCATTACAAATTGGGGGGATGAAATTTGACAAATGTGGACATTTACTCTGCCCCAGTTAGGGTGTACAAAAAAGACGCTAGTTAGTCAGTTGTATTTTGGGAGGTGTAGTATCCAGCTTTTTGCAGCCTTACCCATATGGGCTTAAAGGCAGGATGCCCTCTGGTGCATAGATTTTGACCATTCTGTCTCTTGCAAGTCTCCCAACTTTATGCCAATATAATATAAACTGTGTTAGTGCTCTTTGCAGGTTATACAGAACTAACCTGCTCAGTATATTTTTATGGGTACCTGAAGACAGCATTGGCTTAGATAAGCAATTGGCAAAAGTACAAAAAGGTCCCTGAGAGTAAGACCATATTTCTGAGGTTCACTTTTAAGCTGCCATGACATCTATTAAATACAGTCCATTTGAGTATATGAAACCTTGCAAAAGCGGTCTTCGGCTAACTAGGCTCTTTCTCCCATTCTTTTCCAGCGAAAAAGCAAAAAGCTTTTCCAAATTAAGACTTGGCTGCCCTCTTTTAACTCTGAAAGACAGTTAATCACATGATTGTAATTAATGAAATTGTCACGCCATGATAACTGGTAATGATACTCCTTAAATCTTTTACTGTTCTGTTATATATCAGGTGATCATGATGAAGTGTCTAAAGGTTTTCATTAAAAGTCTTTTAAAAAAACACCGCATCCTGGCATCCAATCAATGTGTATGTGACACACACACACACACACACACACACACACACACACACACACACACACA
>CALSBV010011200.1:26619555-26654435 GCA_943590825.1 Bovichtus diacanthus | reverse complement strand
ACACACACACACACACACACACACACACACACACACACACACACACAAAAAGCAATAATTTGAACACGAGGAGGTGGTGCTGGACAATTATTTTGCATTCATTAGTGAACAGACCATTCCAAGGCCTTCTGGGTTCTTGCTAAATTAGCGTTGAACAATGTTCAGATGGAAACATTGCAGGCAACAAAGATAAAGTGTTTAGCAGGCTTCAGGGCATTTTTATATTGTAATAATTAATGTTCTATGCCACCATGATGCAGGAGTGTCAGCAGCTTAATTTAAATCCTGCTCAATTTCTTCGTGACTTAATCTTCATTATTTTCCCATTGCTTGCAACATGTTTACCAGTGATTAAAATGTTCCAGAGCAGGGGAAAAGCTCCAAGTAATGGTGATCGCTACATAAGGGACTTTTCGTATTTTTCAAATGTGGATTTCACACATTCATAAATTAGATGCGAGGTCTGGCTCATGTTTATGTGCACAAGGACTAACTGTCGAGCACATATTCTTTTGGATTATTCATGAGTCCCCATTAGCACACTGGCAATTTGTAATACAGTGTGATGCAGTTGGGAAGCGCTGTGCAGGATTAAGGAGCTGATGGCAACCAGCATCAATCAAATTCTATATTCTGTAATTCCTCATGGTTACGGGGAAATAGAGTAAAACTGAGCGGGAGGCACCTCTGGTCTAGTGTAATTAACAACACAATTACTGAAGCAATCGATTCATTTTGGAGAGATGGTTATCATTAGGAAATAAGAACAGTCATGGCATGCTGGAAAATAATAAAGATGAGTTGACATCAATTAGTGGCTTAAGAGCAAGCTGTCCTCAGAAGTAAAGATAAATAGCATGATTTTGTAGGTAACCGTCCTTTACATTTAAACAACAGCATTGGTCATTTATTTAAATTACTTATTTTTTTGTTCAAGAAAGCATGGAAGTTCTAAGTTGCTGCAAAAGGAAGGAGGGGTGTGATACAAGGAGATGTTGTCTTACTATTGTTGTATGTTGTTGTAATGTTGTACAACTATTAGTATGCATTTTTTATTTTCCTGGAGTCATTCTCGATGTCACAACTCCAGCTAACCCTTACGCCTTGTTTCCACACAGTTTTTGTTTTGTGTCCGTAATTTTGGATAGTACACAGAGTACGCCCGCTGGTTTTCAACGCAAGGAAATGGAACTCTTTACGGATGCATTGAAACGGCAACGCGAAATGAAATGGGAGAAAAAGAATAATCATGTGTTATGGAATATGCGCCTTGATTATTACCAATTGATATATGCAAGTAAATGCATGTGTACGAATGATATTATGATCTCTCCCACTTCTATTTAACTTTGCAAACTTAGCAAAATAACATTACTCAAATCCACAATGTGTTAAACTAGCTAAACTAGTTTTGATTGAATTACATATACTATTAATATACAATTACATGATTTGACTATCAATATAGTCAAGCAACTGAAATAGATGAAATGGCCTGTTAGGTAGTTCGCTAATTAAAATGCTAACTTCCTGTGGCATACAGTGTCGAAATCTAGCGCAAATGTTCACTATACAGTATTTCTGAAGTTTATTTTGCCTGTATGATTCTTATATTCTGCTTCCTGCCCGTTGTTGGAATTGTTTGACTGTTATTCTGGTTTTGACCCTTCCTACCACACTCATTACTCTCCTTTTCGTGCTGTTGGATCTGCCATTTGACTCAATTCATTATATTTAATGCATTCTCGAGTAGCGTATGGCACAAAAGTGGTCAGCGGGAAAAGAGTGATGAGTTTAACATGTTTATTGTTTGTTTGTGAATTAAATTTTTTTTATTTTTACAAATAGCAATAAACACAATTGTGCTTATTAACACAATGTTTGAAACGCTTCTGAGCATTGACATACTAATTATGTTCTAATGCACTTGAGTAATGAACAATATCATTTACTATTGATGAACCATATCAATTTACATAATCTAATTATTGTAATTCATGATTTGCATGTTCTTTAACATTCTATTATCAAATGTATAATTAATAGTAGTACCGTAATTTCCGGACTATAAGCCGCTACTTTTTTCCCACACTTTGAACCTCGCGGTTTATACAATTTAAGCTAATTTATGGATTTTTCCCGCTTTCACAAGCTTCATGTCGCCAAAAAACTGAGCACCGTCGCATAATGTGACGTAAATCGAGCGCGCTCAAACTTCCCATTCATTACGGTAATTAACTTTTTTACGAAATTTCTCGGTGTTTCATTCAGTGTACCAAATGAACCTCTAAAAACATTATGCCAACCTTCAATTGCATTATTAGTTCTTGGAATGTCTTCAGCAGCGGACATTATGAACAGCGGACATTTTAAACAGCGGACATTATGAACAGCGGACATTATGAACAGCGGACATTATGAACAGCGGACATTTTAAACAGCGGACATTATGAATGGTCACGATTCTGATTACGGTCATGTTGTCACCCTCATCATGGCAAAGACACGGAGAAAGGCATATGATGCAGCTTTCAAGTTGAAGGCGTTTAAAGGCCTATTTATTTTTGTTCCAAGCCGTGTTTCGTTAAAGCCTGTGTAAAGTTCATTTGTTTCAATGTACCGCTAGGCACCTGCGGCTTATAGACATGTGCGGCTTTTTTATGTACAAAATACATATTTTTAAAAAATTCAGTGGGTGCGGCTTACATTCAGATGCGCTGAATAGTCCGGAAATTATGGTAGTTTGAATTTACAAAGAGATGTTTGATTTCAATGAAAGTCAGAATGCAGAAAGAATCCTTACAGATATTAGAGGTCAGTAATCCAGATTTGACGTGGCAAAAAATACAACAAAAAATAATAATATTTCGGATTCTAGATCATAACATTTTTAAAAGCGCCTTAAAGTATTGACACTCAATTACTCGATGGCTAGTAATCTAGCTTGCACTGCCATTTATTAGAGTTGCCTCTGTACGTACACACCCTGTGCAGTACAACAATTTACAATATGTGAGACATGACCTTATAGCTGGGTGTAAAGAGCCAACAGAGTAGAGTTGCTCTTTAGTAACACATACGCAGAATATAAGGTTGGCTAAAGCAAAGTTGGTTCCAAATCCCACTGGTGAAAAGCATAATGTGGATGAGCAAAGAACACTGCACTGTGGACCCCTCTTCCTGTTCGTAGCATACACATTTATTTGTACAAATAAAGTTTTTCATTGCAGCAAAGAAAAAGAAGGGTAAAAGCTGATATTTTTGACCACAATTTAAAGAGAAGGCAGCATCTAACCTCCTGGTTTTAAACATTTCCCTTTTCTGAATACCCTGTCTCTTGCTTTTACCAGAACCTATCCTTCATTTTCATTGCAGAAAATATTGCATCTAAATTGTGATCTCTTTCCAACATGGTGGACTACACGGCTCGCGCTCTCCAGGACCTTTTTGCTCAGTGGTAACTGATTATCGTCTTTGAGGCTTTGAAGGTGACTCGTTTAACTTCTAGTCGGGGCTAATCTGTCTTGATTTTGTCAGACGATAGAACAGCCTGTATCCTAAGATAAGGGCTAGTCAGGGCAGGAACTGACTCTAGCAGCCCGCTTTCTGAGGATTTGGAGGTTGAGCCACTGTGGTTCAGGGAAGACTTTCACGCATAACAGCGGGTGAAAAATAATTCCCAAATTCAACACTACATCTATTGCCTTTGTCCACAATCCTGTAACAAGTAATGCAGTTGGACAAGACACCACTGGGATCTTTTCAGGACTTCTATTGTGGTCTTATTTCATGAAAGAGCCCCACACTTTCATTCTGCTGTAATTGCACATTCGAGTTTCAAGTTGTGTCTTTTAGGGGGAGAAGTCGGGTTCTGCCGTTATCAGAAAATTAGAAGCCAAGAACTGTGTGGGAGTCGAAGATAAATCCACAAAGCTCTCCCTGCTTTTCACGAGCATAATGTCAATGCTCGATGAATGTAAAACCACCCTGCATCTATAGATTAGACTTAGCAAAGTTGATATAAGGGTCCGCACTGGATGCACTGAAGCAAAAAGAAAGAAGAAAAAAAAAAAAAAAATTATCTGTATTTACTACACTTTTTTGAATTTGAACTTTTGAATACACTGCAAATGATGCCTCTGCCAAATCATGAGGAACTTTGAGAATTATGAGTTCAGGAGCTTCATAATCTGAACATTCATGTTGGATAATGGTGGCTAATTACTCTGTCAAAAAGTGAAAAGGGTATGTGATTGTGTGGATGACAAAAGAGCATTATTATACAGCTGTTTGATCATTCAAAACCTTTTCAACAGAATTATATGATGTCCTCGTGGGGGGGGAAAAGCACATGATCTGATACAAAAGGCTTAATCATAGATTTTGACTCAGAACATGAAATGAGGGATTCCTTCAGGAGAATACTTTGATTTGTTTCCAGAAGGCCTCTCTTCTTCTTCCAATCTTTTTGTTCATGACACACACACACACACACACACACACACACACACACACACACACAGCGGTCACGCCAGGTGTCTTACGGGTACCTTGCTGACTGTGAAAGCCTCTGAAGTATTCGCCCCTTCAGAGTTCCAAGGAGTCCAGAATAGCTTTAACAGCCAACTAATGAGCACTGCCATCATAAGCAGCATGGTTCGACACCCACTGGACACACTCGCACACATATTTATCCACATTCATGCATGTGCTCACGAACGCACACATCTGAAGTTTCATATCCTATTTTTCAGTTATTCATATCAGTTATTTTAATACAGGCTGTCTGCCATCGATGACATGTGTGGGAGGAACAGTGCAGCCTGCAGGATGTTAAATTCAGTCGAGGTGCTGTCTTCCAGGCCCTCCCAAGATAGCTCTGTGGTTAAATAATACCAATCTTATTGAAATAGAATAAATCACAGAAGAATATGTTGACAAACCTCACTTTGAGTACTGGCTGAGGAAAGATTGATCAATATACAGAATATTTGTTTTATTCCATGTTGCATACAGCGGCAGGATTCCTTTTTTCTTCTTGCCATTTTTTATCTCCTTCCCTGAGCCCGCTCTCTTCCCTGCTCTTTCTCGGCCTCAGATGATGTAAAGGCCGTCTGGGAGAGCAGAGAGGCTGCATGCATGGAGTGCTAATTCCCGGGTGACAAAGCTCCTCTTTAAATGCATGAACTCATCACTGGGAGAAAGGCAAAAAAGTAGTACCCATCTCCTTTTCAATTCCCCTTGTAATGAAAAAAATTTACACCTGGAAATGGAGGCTTTCTGCATAAGCAGGGTGAAAAGCAGCTAATGTGAATGAATGAGGTGAGAATGTGTGTTTGTGCCTGTTTGTGTGCTGTAACACACATACACACACGCACGCACACGCCGGGGGTTGCTCATCTCCACTCAGCATTTGAAAAGGCAAGAAGTTCTGGCAAATGTAAAGGGCAAACCAAATGGCAGAGGAGTTCATGGTCGGAGCCTGATAACACTACAATTATACAGTGAATAAAAGTGCGTCTGCTTACATAATTGAAATAGAAAGTTATGCACCTTTTCTTTTTTGCATTTGACATTCAAAAAAGTAAATCCAGCATCTAGGATTAATGTTACTGCCTTGTTTTGCAATATATTTGGCTATGAATACATATGTTTATGTCCTTTTAAAAATGCATTTTGGATTGTTAAAGTAGGCACTATAAGTCTGAGACGGCTGAATGAGGCCAGTAGATTTCATGTTTTTGTTTCTGAAAAAAATGATTAAATAACTTCGGTAACGGTATCTCCTACACAATCTGTCTATATATCACCAAGGTGACATCTTTATACGGCACAGAAGTCAAAGGTAGGCGGTCGGAGTGAATGCTGTTGTGAACGAGTTCACATTCCGCATCCCACATGTTGTCAGGTTTATGCTACGAAAGGCCCAGTTAAGGTTAGGAGAATATAGTCAACGCTTCACTCCTTGCGCTGTGCTTCAAGTTTTTAATATTTAACCAAGACCGTGATCTTTCTGTAACCTCAACGAGGTACTCTGAGCTGATAAGCATTAAAATGCTAATCATGCATGGTTTAGTTTTCAGGAGCAGAAATGTTATGGAAATACATAATAATAAAGTATAAATATTGACATTTGCATTGGCAATGAACAGTTTGCAGACAAACAAATGTGTCCTTGTTATGGTAATTAAATAGATAGTCCATGTAGCCTGGCCCGTTTCTACAAACTTACTTATATTTCTTTTTCCAAATTGTTGGTAAATGGATGTTTCTTTTTAAGAAGTAGGCTTCATCCTGTGGGGGAAATGATTATGTCTGTAACAAATTTCATAGCATTCCATTGCTAAGTTGTTGCTGTTTCTACCAAAGTGGTAGACAAACAGACGGACGGGGCAACATTGCCAACCCTACAGCCACGTCGCTACCATGGCTAAAAAGTGTATCTAAACAATCATGGCCAAGACGTCTTTGACATAACATCGAAACAGTTTCTTTTTCCCAATCTGTTGATAATGTTAGTACTTTTTTTGAATGTTCGAAACTAAAATTATGACCATATCTTACACATTGCACCTTTAAAATGAAATATGTTTTTTTTTGTAAAAACAAAAAGAAGAAATATAAAACATATTGAAACATTGCCTGGTCTGTTTTAGTTACTTATTGTTTGTCTCTTACATACTTGAGCTGTAACTTCTTTTCCTCCTTTTCGCTCATAAATATGCATCACTTGAGCCTCTTTTTATATCTTAATCTGTGTGTTTAATTCTGTTTAAATACTCTCTTGGACAACCTGACCACCACTCTCATATATAGCAGTACTGTGCAAGAATTGCATGATTATGTGATTATATTACAAGTTTCCAAGTAAACACGGACAGCTCAACTGTATCAACACAGACAGATTTAAGATTTAAAGTGACATTTTGTAAATGAAGGAGTGAAAAGCGCATACAGTAACACTGTTGATGTAGAGCTTAAGACTCAGCTGTCTCACTGTTATCTCTGCCGCTATATTTTCTTCCAGTCAGGAAGAAGTTTCACTTTATACCAGACTTAAAAGAGAGAATGGAAAGAGTCCAATTACTCCTTACCTGCAACGACTGCACTCACATTTCTTCCTGCTCCCGCCGGGTAGGAGAAAGCTGCATCGATTCAGACAGATAAGGCGCTTGACAAAATGAGAGAAAGACATAATTCCATTTGTCTTGGTCGAGCCCATCCCATGTGAGGTGTAAGTGTTGCTGCTGTCAGCTCTGCTCTACTCCTGTTTGGGAGAGATAAAATCGCATTTCCTGACAGCTGCCCTTTAATCACTTCTGCCAGTGGCAGACGGAGGAGTGGGCCACTGGTGCACGGTAAACAGGTTGCCACAAATGTCGCTATTACCTCTAAATTTTGCTCATATGTAGCTCAGTGTCAAGTAAACCCACATGCACCAAAATAGGGAAACTTGTTTTTTAGGCTCGCTGTATATTCTAACCTTCACTATGATTCTAATCAACTGCATCGGTACAGGTTTATCTTTGATTTACCATAGCAGGTGAGAATTAGCCCATTTTGGTTTCCGGTTGCCTGGATACTTTCGCATTCACCAATTCACTATATTTGGCTTCTCTGTCTTATCACTGGTAATCGAAGACAAAATCATTTATGCCTGATACTCAAACTGAACTTCCATTTTTTTCACTTCATTCGTTCAGCCTGATGCACTGTTCATGTTCGGCAATTTTTTTGTTGGTAGGTGTTTTGTTTTATCAGTAGTGATATTCATTCCACCAATGTCATTTTAAGACGCAATAGCCTGTTAATTCACCAAAGTGTGGGATTCAACAATGTTATTAAAATTCACCCAGAGGGTAATGTGAATGTCTATACCAAATGTAATGGCAATTCATCCAATTGTTGTACAGATTACATTTTTTTTTCAAAAAGCCAAAAGAATCCAACCTCATGATGGCATTAGAGTAAAATAAAGGAGATCACCAAAGTCAGTAGAGTTTATCATTTGAGGAATGTCTTATCCAACAACCAGCTGTTGAGATATTTCACTGGATAAACGAAAACTTTGACCGACTGGTAGAGTTAGAGAAAAAATCAGGCGATGACCAAAGTAACTAGCTTTCATCCTTTACGGAATATTATTATGCTGTTTCTACTAAAGTGGTAGACAAACAGTCGGACGGGGCAATATTTCCAACCCTATAGCCACGTCGCTACCATGGCTAAAAAGTGTAGTTCTAAACAATCATGGCCATGATAGTGCGATGCACTATTGCGGCTTTCCTCCCTTTTGCAGCATAAAGTGTCAATAAAGTATAATAATCCACTCCCTCATTATTGCAGAGAGAAAACACTTGCTGTACCTGTCAATTCAAAAGGTTTATTTTAGTATCCCAAACAGGCCTCAAGACAATTGTTAAAAGCCTGCAAGGAATAGGAGGTAAATATTCCTTGCTAAGTAAATTCCAACATTAGCTTACTGAACAGGAATCAATATTTCTAAAGAAGAATAACCTGAAGCACATACATGTTAAGGTTATCATAAAATGCCATTTGAGAAATATTTCCTGTCCGTCTATCCATACATACATTCCTCTACCTATCTGTCTAAATGTGGCAGTAGACACAGTTGACATTTTGGCTTGATAGTAAATGAACTCAGTTACTTTTAGCGAGGCTTCAGGTCAGCTAATACAGACAACTCCCTCTCCTGCAATCGCAAAAAGTGAAGTCATTTCTCGCAGGCAGAGAAAATGAAAATCACTTGAGGAGTCAGATATGCAGCCAAAAACAACAACCAAAAAAAGCACCTTTGTGTTTATCATGAGTCATTACCCTTACAGAATAGACCTACAAGCTTTGATTTTTAAAATATCAAAGCAATTAGGCCATGACTACCTCTAAAAATGACAGACAGGCCTCGGGTTGTTCTTGAAATTAAAAAGTAATATGCAATTTCTGATTCAAAATCTCACCTCACCTCTGGAGTTTGTGCTGAATGTTTATTACAGGAACAATTGACCCTTCGCTAAGCCCCCATATGTTTGTTCTGACACACTTGGTTTACAGGTAGGTATCTTATAAATAGGTTAGATTTTTGCACCAAATTTCGAATTAAAAACACCACAATGATAAAAAATAACTTTGCCAAAGACCCTGTTGTCTGCAAATGTCTTTAGAACTCATAATAATTGCTTTTCCAGCAAGTAAATGCTGTGTGCCCTTATGTCCCCAAAATGAAATAAAAAATAAGAAATGTAATGTCAGTGCTTTCGTCTTACACGCACTGGAGGAGGAAATAGGCACTAAGAAGGCTGAGATACTTATCATTTAATTTATCTTGCTCAGTATGAAATATTCCAGTAGGAATCAGTAATTATATACAATCCCTAATTCACTATGTGTGAGCTGGTGAGATGGCCTAGGGTTGGGGTTCAATAGTATTTCATCTGATCTGAATACAGGTTTAAATTTAATTTAATTTTCAGAGAGTTTTTTTCTGTTCTTAAAAATGGAGGATAAGCTAATTGTCAGTCAGTTGCTCATATATATATATATATATATATATATATATATATATATAGGGATTTCGATTAAATCATTATTTATACTTGTTAAATTGTCGGACAACATAAACAGAACATTATATACGAGCATAACTAAATCATTTAGCCGTTTTTTCGATTGTTCAGATGCTTCACTTTAGACAGAAGTCTCTACTAAAAGGACCTGGAGTTTTAGACTTTCAGGATACGGCAGTGTTGGATCTGTCATCTTTTAGTGGCATTAATTCTTGAGGTCAGGACACTAAATCTTAACAAGAACATCAGCTAAGGACAGCTTTGGTGAAGCTCCAACCAGACCAGCTGCTTTACAACCAGACTACATCTCACATCTCAGCTATCGCTGCAAGATTCACGTCTGGAAAACGGGATTCTGCAGCAACACAACCTATTTGTAGCCAATTTGCAGTCACGTTCTTCCAAATGAAACACTGGAAGCAAAGACTGACAGTGTATTTTAATTAACATTTGACATGCACATGGTCCCAGAGGAGATTGAAAATGTAATGCACTAAAATTACAGCAGTCTGATACACAGGAAAGTGTGACTTTCCTGAACAAGTCCTTAAACATTAAAAACTGTTGACTCACAAATCACGGTGCGTTCTCTGTTAATTACGGCAGTTTTACTTAAGATGGTGCTGGGAGAGGAAGTGCTGAGGGGGAAAACTGTCTACTGCTCCCTTAAAGAGATGTGACGTGATTTGCAATCAGCCGTGAGACGGCTCAAAGTATAAATAGTCTTTTAAGCTATGTTCGTCAGTATATCAACCAATTAGTGAGTTTACTAATCAATAGTCCGCTGGTAGTAGGCGAGCTAACTTGTTGCTGCTAGATAGCATATTAGCGGTTATTTTTAACTCGCCAACTAGCCACACAAGTAGTCACTACGTCACAAAGCTTTTGGTGTGACCAGGCACAATGTCTGAAGTAATGACTATCGTTGCTGATACTACTTAGGGCTGGATAGTGATGAGGAAGTAGTGGTTAAAAATGGCCGACATGCCGTGGCAGGGTCTTGTACAACTAGTTCAAAGCAGAGAACTCACTCCTCGACCAGAAAAATTTACTCTGGGAGCATAATAATTTTGCCTTCCAGATGCTTTGGCTATAAAGTGAAACTTTTACTGTTACTTAGATTTGCATTGGGACGAAGAACAAATCACTTACTTTTGCCAAACTGGAAGATACAGTATGTTTTATGGCCATATACAGGACAAAACACATACATATGGTTAGTATACTTATACTGTATACAGAGTGGATATATGAATTATGGAGTCTGTGTGTGTGTGTGTGTGTGTGTGTGTGTGTGTGTAATCTTACAGGCAGATTGTCTGCCAGAAGACAGGAGTGGAGAACTAATTCACATTACATTACATTATTACTTTACTTTTCATTTAGCTGATGATTTTGTCCAAAGCGACTTACAGTAAGTGCAAACAACCATGAGGATACAAACTCAGAAGAGCAAGAAACATGCAATTACCCATCCATCCATCCATCCATCCATCTTCAACCGCTTATCCGGGGTCGGGTCGCGGGGGCAACAGCTCCAGCAGGGGGCCCCAAACTTCCTTTTTCCGGGCCACGTTGACCAACTCTGACTGGGGGACCCCGAGGCGTTCCCAGGCCAGTGTGGAGATATAATCTCTCCACCTCCACCTTCCCCGTGGTCTCCTCCCAGCTGGCTGTGCCTGGAACACCTCACTCGGGAGGCGCCCAGGGGGCATCCTTACCAGATGCCCGAACCACCTCAACTGGCTCCTTTCTACGCAAAGGAGCAGAGGTTCTACTCCGAGCTTCTCTCGGATGACTGAACTCCTCACCCTATCTCCGTGGCAAACCCGGCCACCAGGCGCTCGTTGACGGGCCCCCCTTCCAGGCCTGGCTCCAGACGGGGGCCCCGGGCTTCCTCCGGGCAGGGTCACACCTCCTCTTTTTTGATTTTGCATTAGGGTACTTGAACCATTCTTTGTCTGGCCTCTCGCCTGAGACCAATTTGCCATGGGAGACCCTACCAGGAGCACTAGGCTCCCGACAACACAGCCCTCAGGTTCATAGGAGCACCCAAACCCCTCCACCACGGTAAGGTGATGGTTCTCGGAGGGGTACATGCAATTACATTAGCTTCAAATAGGCTAAACTATTTTAAGTGCAGTACATTAGCTTCAAACAAGCCAAACTTTTAACTTCAAATAAGCCAAACCAATTTAAGTGGTACATACAGAAATGAGAAAAATACACATTTGTTTTATTTTTTATTATTGGCTAAGGTGAAGTCAAAACAGCTGGGTTTTCAGTTTGCGATGGAAGATGTGAGGACTTTCTGCTGACCTAATATCAATGGGGAGCTTGTTCCACTATTTTGGAGCCAGGATCGGAAACAGGCAGGTTTTTGTTGAGGGGTATCTAGGTACCACTCACAGTGATGGAGTAGTGACCCGATTGGCCGATGCACAGTGAAATGAGCGGGCTGGGGTGTATTGTTTAACCATGGCCTGGATGTAGGATGGGCCTGATCCATTCACAGCATGGTAGGCCAGTACCAGTGTCTTGATGTAGATTCAGGCAGCCACTGGTAACCAGTGAAGAGAGCGGAGGGGCGGTGTAGTGTGGGAGAACTTGTCAGGCTGCTGCATTTTGGATGAGCTGTAGAGGTCGGATGGCACATGGAGGTAGACCAGCCAGGAGGGAGTTGCAATAGTCAAAGCGTGAGATGACAAGAGCCTAGACCAGAACTTGCATTGCCTTCTGGATCAGTAGGGGACGTATCCTCCTGATGTTGTAGAGTGTATCTGCAGGATATTGCAGCGATGTTGGCAGTGAAGAACAGTTGGTCATCCAGTGTCACACCCAGATTCCTTGCAGTCCGAGTCGGGGAAACAACTGAGGTGCCGATGTTAATAGTAAGGTCTTGGATGGGAGAACCCTTCCCTGGAAGGAAAAGCAGTTTGGTCTTGTGGATTTTGAGCTTCAGGTGGTGTGCAGACATCGAATGAGAGATGTCAGCCAGACAGAATCAGTTGAGTGTCATCTGCGTAGCTGTAATAGGAGAAGCCATGAGAGTGAATGACAGAGAAATTGGTGTACAGAGAAAAGAGGACGGGACCCAGGAGGGACCCCTGTGAAACCCAGTGGTGAGCTGACAGGGTTCTGACACAGATCCTCTTCAAGTTACCCTGTAGGTGCGGTCTTTGAAGTAGGATTTGAGCAGGGAGAGTGCAGTACCCAAGACTACCAGTTCTTGGAGGGTGTAAAGGAGGATCTGGTGGTTCACTGTGTTGAACGCAGTTCAAAGGTCCAGAAGGATGACAACAGAGGAGAGGGAGGCTCCTCTAGCAGTGTGAAGTTCCTCAGTGACAGCGAGAAGGGCAGTCTCAGTTGAGTGACCTGCCTTGAAACCAGATTGGTACGGATCAAGAAGATTGTTCCGATGAAGGTAAGACAGCTGATAAGACTGCACGCTCAAGGGTTTTGGAAAGAAATGGAAGAAGAGAGACAGGTCTGTAGTTGATCACTTCAGAAGGGTTGAGTGTGGTGTTTTTTTTAGGAGAGTGTTCACTCTTGCTTCTTTAAGAGTGTTTGGAAAACAAGCAGTTGTTAAGAAAAGGTTCATAAGATCGGTGGGAAAAGGAAGAAGATCAAGAGCAATAGACTGGAGAAGGTGAGAGGGGATAGGATCCAGAGGGCAGGTGGTAGGACAGCAGAGGTAACAAGGGTTAAAACTTAATTTGGAGAGAGGGGGGAGAAATAATTTAGACTGGGGGGATGTGATGATGAACAGGTGATGTCAGTTGGTAAGTTGAGATCAAAGAGTTTATGTCATCTATCTTTTTTACAAAGTATTTGACAAAGTGGCTTGGTAGAAGGTTAAGTAATTTTTGGACTACTTCCTATCTATTAGTATATACATATATTAAATTATATTCAAACCTTAGACTCTTTACATAATTTGATTCTAGACTATCCCTCTCGTCTTAGAGGATACTTAAGTTGGCCTCAAGTCAAACTCTAACGTCTTGAGTCTCTTTTGGTCGGGTCATCTCTCCAAAACATGGAGCTCATCTTTGCGTCGACCGGAGCTGACGGCCCACAGCCCCAGAGTATCCAGACTGGCAAGATCAGGGAGATGCTATGACGATCTTACTTAAAATGTGTTGACTCGGATTTGAGGAGCCATTTAGGTGATGCATCTTTAGGTAAACAATCAATAAATGCCTTGTTTAGGATAAATATTGAAGGATTTGCTTGTACTGTTCATCATCTATTCTCCCTGCAGAAGATCTAATAAACCTTCAGTGTAAGACATTGCTTCGGTTTCCATCAGCGTCTTTGCTTTCCAGTGCTCTGCTCATTAAGATTTTCCCTCACAGAAGGGAGAAAGGAGGTAGGGGACTGGGGGGATCGAGGAGGGTGGAGAAGATAGAGAAGTGTTTTTTGGGTTTGGAGAAGGAGGATTGCATTTTAGATTGAAAGAAAGACCTTTTTGCTGCAGAAATAGAGGAATAGAAAGAGAAGAGAAGAGACTGATAGGTAATGAGGTCATCAGGGTCTTTTGATTTCTACCATTTTCTTCCAGCTGCCCGTAGGATGGTTCTGTCAGCACGGACTGTGTCAGCCAACCAGGGAGCTGGAGGGGACTGGCAAACCTGTCGTGAAGTGAGAGGACAGAGAGAGTCCATAGAGGAGGACAGAGTAGAGAGGAGAGTTGGCAAGCATGAGTGAGAAAGAGTTAGAGGAAGGAAGGGCTGAGAGGACTGATGAGGCAAGAGAGGAAGGAGAGAAGGAGGGAAGGTTACGGCGGACAGGTACAGTGTTAGAGGAGATAGATTTGTCAGATTGGGAGAGAGTGGGATATGAAATAGTGATCAGAGAGGTGAAGTGGGGTTACAGAGACATTAGAGGTAGAACACTTTCAGTGGGAATGCCCAGCACAATATCACTAAGGATACTAGGGTTACTTACCTTAATATTAGACAATTTTGCAGCTCATTCATTGCCAATTTTCAGTGCCAATACATGAAGTAGTGTGTGCTTTTATGTAGCGAAGCAGAAAGTTAGGATGTGGGGGTTGTGTCTAATCTCAGACCAACAATTAAAATGTTGATATTTTAAAATATATATTACCATGTTGTAAATCTAAAAAGACTACCTTAAGTATACAGTAGATGTCACATTATCTGGGGATTTTCAGAACCGTAGAATATTGGGTTGTGACGTCAATGGTTAAAATAAGGGTGAAAGGGTTTTTTTATAGTTTATAGGCAATGTCGTTACCCACCAGTTTACATTCCTTCATTTTCCAATGTGCCATATCAATGTAATGCTGCTTTATAGTTATGTAATCCTCATGATGTGAAAATCTATGGCTCTCATATTTCATGCATGGAAAATCAGCATTAAACCACACACTCAGTCTAAGACATTCTCAAATATGAGGCTTGATGAGTGCCAGACAGCTAAAATAAAGCTTTGCCAAATGCAGCTGCATTATACCGGATCACACCGGTTCAACATAGGAGGAAGCCAATGTGAGAAAAGGAGAGTAGAGCTTCTTCTAATATGGAATTAGTTTAGTACCATCAGCCAAAGAGAGGCACAAAAAGAAGTTAATGGCACAGATAGATTGAGGTGAGCGCTCCCATTCAAGCTCAGAAGAATCTTTGACCACATCTGTATTGATTTTGTCCGTTGATAGTTGTCACAAGACAGCTGATAGATAGTGAAGGATACACTTCATTAGCACCGAATGTCTCCTTACTGGCCACCTCCTACATCTTAGCCGCTTTTTGTGTGGCCCTGTCAATAAGTACGCCATCACAAGAGAACTATACCCCGTTCACTCTGAATTCTCTCTTTTCACTTCATCCAACAAGAAGAGATAAGTCATGATACTGTAAGGGGAACAAGATGGGGAGAGGAAGATTAAGGAGCTGTGCAAGCTACTCAGGAGAGATCAGTTTGGACTGTAATGTATCTTTTGGAGCTGATCCTCCAAGCAAGAATTTTAACCGACTGAAGATTTCAATAAAAGGTTCTTTCACATGTTTTGAATGACTCATTGGACATGGAGAAAGTTTGACACCAAGTAGAAATAGAGCAATTGTCTTCCCATTTTTATTAAAATGCAGGGTCCCTTATATGCACAAATGTAACACACTAAAGTGCCCTTTTTCGCATCATTAGGGGACAGAATGATAGTCAATGATGAAGACAGAGAGATATAAGCAACATTTAAGAGTTTTGGTCCGTCCATGCACTTGTCTTGTAAATCTAAATTTGAAAAGTGGGGGTCTGTTCTGTAATGTCAAGCAGAATAGTACATTTAACCTCAAAATCTGCCTGTGGAGATTAAATATATTTTTTATTATCCAGGAAAAGTCAACTTGAATAAAACGGACAGCAGTTGGGCCTTGGGATGTGACCAGTACAACACAATTAATGCAAGTCAATTGAAGCAGTTGGAGTTTTATTGTATTGCTCAAGGGCTCCTCAATGCTCGCTGCTGAGAAAAGGGGAGAGTATTACTTATTTGCATTCCTCTCCCACATTTTCCCAGTCAGTGCAGGGATTCCAACTGGCGACCTTCCAGTCACAAGCATGCCTGACATATCGTCAAAGAAGCACAGTCACGCGCCAGAAAAGACATTCAAGCAAAATGTGGAATGTCAACAAAAACCATCCAGCTTGCTTTGTGTATGAAAATCTGCCCCCTAGCATCAAATAGCAAAGAGATAGGAAATCAGTCCAGCTGTTCATTTTCTTTCACCCCGTTCCACCCCAAGAGACAGTCGCTGCTGCTAATGGAGCACAGCAAAGGTTAGACTCACTGGTGGTCAGAACTGACCCACATGTGCTGTGACCTCTGACTCACCTCTGCAAATCCGTTGCAAAAACCTGTCTTTTCTGTTACACTCAAATGATCCAGTGCTTTATCCGCAGCCACATGCATCCATGAAGGCTAAATATCACAGCACAAAGCCTGCAGATGGGCCCCGTGAGAGTTTTACTGAATCTACAGTATTTGCATGAACTGCTGAACTACCCAAAAAAAGTTCTGGTTTATCTAGGAGTTTATTCATGAATGTGGTAAGGTATTTCTGTGCCTTTGTGCATGTGTGAATTTGCACACAAATACATGGCAATGTGGTCTTTTTTAAAATATATTTTAATAGATTTCCATCTCATTGCTGTCATTTCCATCATCCTGCATGTGTTTTTGCACTGATCCTTGACATGGATCATAGATTATGCATTCAGGGTTAAGGACAAATAAGCACAAGTTAATGTTTTTAAAGCGAGAAAAGTAAAATTGAATCAGGGTGGGTGGTGAGTATAGGGAGTGGTGATACATAACGACAAAAATAAAATAAGTGACGTGTGACCGACGTTGCTAATAACCAATTTTTCTTTTCTTATTTTTTCTTCCGTGTTATAATGTGCATTTTGACATGTTTCCTTTATCTAAACTTCCAAGATGTTAATTTTTTTCCCCGTACTTTCTCTCTTTCACCTGGTCTTTGATTTTGCTTGATGGAAATTACATCTGGTGACTTAATGGTGCCTGAATCATGAAAGCTCCAATATAACATGTACAGAAAAAAAAAGATCATATGTTTGTTCTCTAAAAGCTTGTGAATTATGCAGCCACAGATGACAGAAGAAATGTAGCAACACACATGGTTTCAAGCCGATTCCAGTCACTTGTTTTGGTAATTGGCCAGCAACTTTACATGTAAGGAAGTGGCTAATGCAAGCACATTAAATAATTATAAACACTCACCTGCACCTTAACCCAAGTAGTAATTCATGAACATGTAGTATTTCAAATGCAATCAAAGATTATAATACAAATTACTGAAGCAGATAAAAAGAGCCAACGGCACACTTTCATCCGGCACACATTGTCAGGGTTGCAAAAGTTCTTATATAATGTATACAGTGCAGATAATGTGAAATTAACCTGCAATTCAGTATGCACTGTTTCTTAACATCTTGCCTACTTATCCAGCATGGACAGTCTTCCTTTTCTATTTAGTTAAGGCTTGGCCTGTGACCCCCTTGTATTGGAAATCTATGCCTACTTATGACCCCTTATCACAGGGTCATACTGTATGTCCATGAGGGGTGAGTAGTTCAACAACAGTGATGTTCTCTTCTCAGCTTGCTTCCTTTTTAACAGTTTCAAGTGTCCGGAAGAGGTATTACAAATATTTTTCGATCTTTCCACAACCATGAGACCAGCTGGGGTGGCACAACCTCAGGTTGAAAACCCCTTAGTGACGGTCTTCAAACGTGAGAGCTCATGTGAACAACTTATATAAACTGTTGTTTTTTTGCGACTTAATCTTGACCATGACTCATTAAAGTCATAGATGTCTTTGTGTGAACATGCTGATATTTATGAACTTTCTAAGTCTTCTGTCTTGTAGGCAACAAGCAATTTGTTGTGCACTGTTTTGTTTGCTGAAATCAACATAGTGCAGGCTCAGCCAACCAAACCAACTTTACTGTTGTTCTCATTTGCTGGGATAGATTTTGCCTCCACTTTTAGGCTCTGATCAATCTCCATGAGGTAAATTGTTGATGCATCATGCTGTTCCGGATGCAAGTTAGATCAGGATAAAGTCTTTATAGGAAAACATTGCTAATAATTAATGCCCTTCTGGAAGTGTAATTGATTTGTATTTCTATTTGTGGTTGTTTACTTGGTGGTGCTCAATATCTGCAGGTCATAGTTCACTTATAAAATGTCATCACTGAAACTGCAAGGAAAGGCGCAAAGGTAAAAAGTATGTTTGAATAATAATAATACATTTCACTTATATAGCGCTTTTCTGGATACACAAAGACGCTTTACAATTTAGAAAAATTCCGTACGAGCGTAAAAACAGACATAAATACAAATGTGTACACACAAAATGCAAAACCAGAAAAGAGAGCAGTTAAATCAATTGAATCATAAGACAAAAAAAAGTGTTGACTTTTCCCCAGCAAGATGTAAAAAATCTTAACATGGATGTTGAAAATTGTAATTCACAAATACATCGTGTCCAGGGTTAGAGTCCTAGTCCTGTTTTCAAGGGACTGCAAAGCTGTTTTGAAAGTCATGTTGTTAGTATCTTGTGAAACATCGAAATTCAATGCACTGTTGGCTTTGCATAATTCTGTTGGGAAAAAGATTGCAGTGGTCCATTCTACGCTGCTCCACTCCTTCAACAGCCTCGCAAATAGAACAGCATGGGGCCTAAGGCGTTTCTCTCCGTTTCTCGTGTGCAGAACAAAACATTATTCTGCTGTGTAATAGATTTCCCACTTAACATGCAGATGAACACACACATTCACAGAAACGCAAGAACATACACACAAAAAATGTTTAGGGGCCCTATTACAGGCCATCGTACCTTTGGTAAATGAGAGTGAAATTGATACTTTTGGTTTGTTTTCTACTTAGTTTGATTTGCTTTCACAGTGCACAAATGAAAGCGGATGAAAAATGAAAAACATGATTGGCTGAGGGTCATGTATGAAGGAGCAGGGCCGGGAAATGTACTCGCAGAAGTCTTTTTTCTCGGTCAGAAATTTGGCGGTTGAAAATGTAAATACCAAAATCAACAAGTGCAGAGGAAACACTGACGGAGCAACCTGGAGCAGAACTCTCCACAGATACATTTTTTGTGTTAATGGCAGGAATGTAATGTTCCTACCATTGTGAAAGTGTTCACAACCAACACCTCTGGTTAAGGCTCCTGGTTGTCAACAAAATGTTGATCAACTATTTCTAGATAAGATGTGCTGCGATCAGATAACTGCGTTTTGGGTCACTTGTTGCATTAGGTCGGATTATGTTCTCACTGCAATCAAACCGCACTAGGCTTCACTTGGAAATGGTCCGGGACTTTCTCTCGCGAGCGGTCTCGGACCGTTTGTTTTGGTCTGCACCAGAGTACGATAACTGCGTTCACAGCTGCCCAAACAAACCGCCACCAGAGTTCGATTATAATGGACTGAATGTGTAACGGTTCTGGGCAAAAGTGAGACTCAAGAGCAGGGAGACACGGGACAAGAGGTAAAGGTAAAAAGGCAAAGTCTTGCCCTTCTCAAAGTACTTGAGGTTAAACACGGGAGGTCAGTCTGAACCGAGAAAACAAATCCAAACAGGGAGCATTGAAAAATTCAATAACCGGGGATTAAAGCTGAGTCAGAAACCATGGAAGCTAAACACTAAACACTGTGAAACGCTGTAAATCTATGCACTCACGAGAACAAACAAGGGACAATATGGCAGGGGAACAGGGAAAACAAGTGAGTATAAAGTATTAATGGGGATGACTTATGGCAAAATCAAGGGCAGGTGAGTAAGAGAGTTGTAGATCATTAGGGAGGTGGGAGACACACATGGGCAGGAAACGACAGGAAAAGTCAGCGTTTCAAAATAAAATGCACAAAAATCAGGGTTGTAACAAAATGTTAGCTTGTGAGAGCGCCCTTTTTAAGTGTTGATACTGCAGTGGACATGAACTGACAGCAACCTCAGTGGGTTTTCTTTTTCACTGACTGTGATCTGATTGGCTTGTTTGTTTGACGTGTCCTTTGAAAAGCGATCATTATGTCCCCCACATCTCCATCACCGCTAAAGAAGAAGCATACAGAAGAGCTCCAAATCTGGCCTTGAATGTGTTACAGTTGCCAGCTGACTCCTTCTCCTGCCCTCTTTCACTTTCTCTTTCTCTTTCTCTTTATTTGGATGGAAAATGTTGATTGACTTCAATCTGAGTGTTCCCAAAACCTTCATAATGCAGAATCCTTGCAAAGACACGGCCATTTAAAATGTTATTGCCACTGCTTTGTGTGATGTGCTGTGAAAGTCTGTGTGAGTGTGCATGATTGCATGGCTGTGTACATCTTTGTGGTTTGTGTGCATTTTCCTGTGTGTGTGTGTGTGTGTGTGTGTGTGCGGGCGGAGGATTGACTGTGAGTGTGTGTGTGTGTGTGTGTGTGTGTGTGTGTGTGCGGGCGGAGGATTGACTGTGAGTGTGTGTGTGTGTGTGTGTGTGTGTGTGTGTGTGCGGGCGGAGGATTGACTGTGAAAGCATTCAATAGTCTCTCCCACCATGTTTGTTCTAACGCCATATCATCTGCCATATGCATTCTAGAAGGTTCAGCAGTGTGTACACTGGAGAGCATCAAGCAGGCAGCCTGTTTCAACACAACTACCTAAAGCAGAGAAGTGGTGGACCAGAAGTGTGGCCCAGATAAATACATAAGATCCCCTGCTGGGACTAATTTTTCCTTGATTTATGATTGATAGATGGAGGAAAGCAGCACAACCCAGATACAGAAACATGGGACTGACTGTGAATTTAACAGCAATGACAGTATAGTGATGAATTGAATCCATTCCATAATTCATCCTTTAATTAGACTGGTCCATGTCTATCCATCATAGCTCTGAAGAGATGGATGGGATTGCAGTGGTTTATTGATGAGGAGGTAGTTCTTTTTGATTGCTCTCATATTTGACTCAAATACAGTAGCTGAAGCAGTCTGCCCTCATATTAATGGGCTGCTTCAAACTCATTTTAATAGTCCATTTTGGATCCAGAGACATAAGGATTTGTGGACATATAGCCATGGAACATTATTAATTAAAGAAATAATTTTTTCAGTGGGGGGAGTCACTGGTTCTGTAATTATTTTTCCCCCACCCTCTAAATTAGCATTTTACTTTTTTTAACTTTCATATAATATACTAAATGTTACTCAACAGACACATGAGTCTCATAAAGAAAGTAATGATCCAATAGTATGTAATGGCCACCAGTTTTAATAAATCCAACTTGAGAACTCTTGTTTTTGCCACCGCAGACAGCTCTAATACTACAATACCCATGAGCCAAGGCTGCCATTGCTATTGGGAATAAGCAAGACAGGCGTGTTAGAGTCCTATTGCCCCTAGAGGCAAATTCGCCATTTTTGGCTGAGATTGAGGCGTATGTGACATAATTTGGAGCTCGCTGATTGAATATTCCTTTGGGAATTGCACATTGCATTTGTATACACATAGTCTGGTTCTTTAATCAAGTCGAAGGTACAAGACACTCTCTCATGCAGATGTCCATCTTCTGTATTGATGATTCGACCGAGAGAACATAATGCACATCCGAGCCCTGGAAGTGCTCCAACCGTGCGCGACCGATCGTTGTCCGAGCAGAAAATGAACGGGACTCGTTTTCCAGAACCAGAGTGACTCAAAAACTCCAACAGCATCACAATGTGCCCTGTGTCCTATAAAAATAACAGACGAGGTGGAGTTTGAGTGCAGAATCCATTGTTTTCCGTATCAGGACACCTGTGTATTATCATGCTTATACCATGGCCACGTTCAGACGTCTGTGTCAATACAATATGAAAAGCTTTGAATCAGTCCATAGGCAAATCACTGTGCAGTGACAGCACTAAGATGTAGCCATATAGCCTTCCAGCATTTTGTGTGAATGATACACTACATTGAGCAACATATAAAACCACATTCACAACGTGACACCTCATATAGCTGCTCTTATAAGTCTATTGCACTTGCAGACATGCCAGATCAGGAAATGGAGTCTATATCATTCACTGGTGGGCAGTGTATAAAACTGTTTTAAAGTTTACAGCATCGAGTTGCAGTTTGTTACCAGCCGTTTGACAGCTAGTCATAATGCTTTCATTTGTCTGTTTGGTGAAGTTAATAAAAGCCTTTCGTCTTTTTCCCCTCTACTGTATATTTTATGTCACATTTTACTAAAAACTCAATCATTCAAAAAGTAAAAATGAGGGCAAAGACAAAGCCAAAATGCTCTATTAAACATGTTTGGAATACAGCCGCTCCCATCAACATTCAATTGGGCTTTTGAAGACTCAGAGCATCCTCTTATCGTAAATAGAAAATCTGTTAGCTGAAAATCCATTAAACAGAAAGAGCTTTTGACATGGGCAAAAAAACTGATGAGCTTGACGAAAAAAACACAGCAGAGTGCAAATGAAGCAGAAAAACGTTGAAGGAAATCTGTGTGTGCTGAGAGACATCTCATGGTAAATTAAAAAGGTGATTCCCTTTGAAAACAGCAAGCTGATGTGCTTTCCTCCCCATTATTTGACTCTGTCAAGCAGAGGGTGAAAGTAACACCGGAGCACTGAGCATGTTTTGAAATATGGAGTGCAGCTTTACCCTTATGCATGATGTATTCGCTTTATAAGACACAGACAAATGCACCAGCATGCACGAGAGCATTCACTCAGTGACACATATGGTGCATGCACACCGTTTCCCTTACGCACACTGCAGCAACCACGAAGAGCAAGTTATTGCCTCTCAACAGAGAAACATATACACATACAATAATCATTTGATTTATATTTTTGATGACAATTTATTTTAAGTGCCCTTCTCTTGATAAGCAGTATATGAATATTTAATAAATGGCTTAAAACACACACCATGAAGTAGTTGCAAGTAGGTAAAAAGTGCATTTTAAGTGCGTATTAATGCACATTATTTGGTCATACTTTGTGATCATTTGATTGCAGTTTAAAAGATGTGACCTTCTTAAAGCAGGACTTAATTGACCGGGAGTTACAATACAACATGTTCAAAAGTGGACGGTTCCACAAAAAAGAAGAAGAAATGTGTTAAACAGTATATTGTACACATCATGTTGAAGGACACATAAGAGTGTACACTAAATAAAACTGCCCTTAGTGTTGAAACTGAGTGTTCCTTAGCCTGTTTTAGCTCATTCTTCTTTGCTTTACGGAACATCTACTGTAAGTCTCAGCACTCTCGTTAACCTAATTTCTGTCATGACCCCTGTCAACTCTTAGTGATATGGCATGGAAACAGAATAGAAATAGAAAAATCCAATAACCGTTGTTTCGTATCATGCCGCCCTTGCAATTAGCTCATTCCCTTTAGCAGAGCATACCCACCTGCAGCTCATTCCCTGATCAGTCACTCTCTATACTGTTCCAGATCCATTGTTCCTCTGCCAGGTTGTCTAGTGAGCATTGACTACAGCTCTCCAGTGCTTCTGATTCCTGTTTTGCCTGATTGTTGGACTTTGGATTCCCCCTACTTGCCCCTTGTCGGATTTGTTTGCCTGATCTCCCGATTTTGACCCTTACCTACCTTGAACTAAGTAAAGCTGAACTTACATTGAATGCTTCTGTGTCTAGCTTTTGGGCTTTAGTCTACCTCCCACCCAGAGTCATTCAAGTAGAAGGTTCCAGCAGGAGTCAGCTGTTTTTAGCAAACTCTCTCAGATACATCCACATGCTACCTGCCTAGCACAAAATGGCCGACAAAGTTAGCGACTACCTAAGAAAATGGGACATTGAGAAACTAAGGAGCCTGATATTTCCCTCAATATTAAGTGGAGACCAAAACAGAGCTAAAACAGTAAATACTGGACTTACATTTTTCAGTTGGCTAGAAATGTGACTCTACATGAATGCTAATGTTGTACATTGTCTGCTGAATGTGCAAGTAGTCTATTCTTTGCTAACACGTTACCATATCGACTTTAATAGGTGATCATTTGTCAGGGATGCTTGCCTCCTGCTTGAAAGTTGCCCATAAAAATAATTGTGTGGCTTTAAGACCACTAATACAAGTAGTTTTATCATTTTACTTTTATATTTTCTAAGGCTATATTATTAATATAGCTTTAAACGAAGGTTATAGGTAATGGGTCCACAGTAACACACAATTATTTCCAATAGATTCCATGTGAAAATGCTTTTTTAAGGCATGATGCAAGCTTGTACATGCTTGTGCATTGTCTCCTTCCTACAGAGGGAATTGATCTGAACTCTACTTACAGCATCTTACAATTTGCTGACAGTTGTTAAAATTATTGCCTTCGGGTGCAAGGAAAAAGGAATATATTCCTCCAAATTAATGCATGCAATGTTCGCTTGACAGTGATAGATTATAGGTCTTGATTGATGAGGATGTCTAACAATGGAATATTCAATAAAGTTTCACACTGAAATGGATCCTATTTTACTGTTTAACCCTGGAGTTTGTTTAGACTATTACAAAAAGGCAATACTTGTAGTGCAGAAAGAAAATAGTTTCAGGTAAAATTCACAACCTTCTAAATTGTAATTACAGAACACAAAAATGACATGTTAATAAAACATTTTTTTAAAGTTCAAGCATTAGCTGTGATCAAAATGTTTATAAAAGGACCAACCCACCACCTCAGTCTAAAACTCTTTTCTATTCCAGACAAACAACTGAATCTAATATATGAATGTTTTCTGATCCTGAAGCATAAGCAAAAGATTGATATAGTTTATAATATTATAATATAATCACACTTGCACCTTGATTTTAAAGGACTGAGAGAAAAATATTGCTTTAATTGCTTTTGCTTTTAGCTGGACTAAAAATATCTGGATGTGGTTTAACGTCACCTGTATTGCAACACATTTGACTAGATGCACAGGAATGAAAAAAATTCATCAAACAAATAACTAACTCTGTAACAAAGGTTAAAAAACAGCTATTTTCTAGGGTGTTTCAGGGCAGTTTTGAAACGTCTGCACATGAAGATGATTTCCCATCTGGAGCATTAATTCTCCCATATTACAGATCTACGGTCTCAAAAGAAACATCCTCACGACTGCTTCCATTCAAGTTCATTCAGGTGGGATTTTAATTTAAAAAATGAAGTCACAGATTCACATTAAGTCTCACACCATGTTGGTGATGGTTCAGAGTGGCTTGCTGATGGCTTAATCTTTGTGTGTCAGCAGCAGACTCTGCATGACCACTAAAACTCTAAACAGCTCACGCTGCAGCCTCCAGAAAGACCATCAGAAGGGGAGTCCTGCCTTTCACACTTTCACACTCCCCATCAAAAGGACAAGCACCTGATTCAACGGTGCAGGTGACTCAAAAACAGGATAAAGCCTCTGGCTATCCAGCTATGCACAGTTCTATTATAGATCCATTTAGGCGCCATTTGGCAGGCTAATTGTGTTGGCGTTTGAAAACAGAGGTTCACATCAGCGGCCATCTTTGAACTAGGAGGAGGGAGTTTGCTAAGGACACTTTCAAATGGGAATATTGCCATCACAATTTCTCATATCATGCCCATTAAAATACCAAAACGTTAAAGCCATCTGTGGTGTCAACATTGCTGGCACCCAGCAGGGAGGCTAACTAAAGCTCATTTGCAATTCCAATGAGCGCTGCCTTTGGCCAGAAATATTTTTAATTCTATCTAGAATGACATAAAGAAGTCTACGGGCATATCGTGCATCCACCATCTCCTGAAATGTCTCAGGAATTATTTAAAATATTTCAAAATAAAATGGTCTTCACAGTGCAGAGAGGATGTTTGTGCTGATACAGAACAAACAGCTTTTCAATTACTATTTTCCCCTAGATTTCCCTAACATGGTTTGTTTAATTACAACCAGGAAGGTCAGAAACCATTCACAATCCTGTTAATTAAATTAACCATCCCACACATGAATTATCCTCCTTGAAGATAACAACCATCTATAGCAGCATAACAAACAAACACATGAGAGAACAATGCACACCCAGCCCACACATTAGCTGTGCACGCTGCACATACCGGAGGATTTTTGTTATCTTTCACAGAGGAGGCTGTGGCAATGGGAGTTTATTTAAGTGTTGAGTGAAAGGAGATGTGTAAAGCTCTACATACAACAGTTAAAATGTGTGGATTGACTGGCAGCTGAATAGAGTCTCAATGAAGGGTTTGACATGACTGGTAGAGCCTTAGATAACAATGGTGAGTTACAATTCGAGGTCACCTGGAGGTCATGCAATCAGTACACTACATGGAGAGAGCGCGCGAGAGAGCAAGCACGAGAGAGCGAGTGCAAGAGCGAGCCTGGATTACATTTTCTCTGATGAGTTGTCCACCATATCTCGGCCTTTCACTCACCCAAAGCATGCTGGGAAAAGCGCATGCTGAATAATTTGCCGAAGCATCTTCTTTAGAGAACTGACACTGGGTCCTGCTACCATCATGACACTAATACAGACGTTCAAGTGCATGCAGGAAAGAGGACAAAAGAGGGAGAGCATGCTGACTGTATTCAATATTTAGGGACAGGAGAGAAGCTTCCAAAAATGTATTTAAAGAAAAAGTTTTTTCGACCAAAAACCCTAGATCTTGCTACTGATAGACAGTAATCCTACACAAAAAGTCAAAGTTGTGTCATGCATTATTGTATGATTTGTTGAAACATTTTTGAAATGGGCAAGTTACTGAAAAATTAAAAGACAGCTAGCCGAAGACTGAGAATTAATAAGGACTGAGCATTAATAAATGTTACCTTTTGTCGGATGTTTTCTTTTGTGTGTTTACATTATTGTAATCAATTCATATAACTTTTTTAAATATAAAAACTCCACAATTTCATGCACACTTTACTCTCCTTTCATGTCATAATTTGCCACGCCGCCTTTATTAGCGCACTGCGGACTGGAGTAGATCTGGAGATTAGCACCAATATGTGCTGAATTGAATTGTTGCCCCAAATATTGAAAAAGAAATGTAATCGTGCAATACTGAAGATTAATAATAAGCCAGTAATAGTACCTTTGTTCTTTGAAAGTGCTTCAACCAAGTTAAAACATATCCACGTTTATACATTGATCGCAAATGAACATGAATAATGATCAGAATCAGTCAGAATCAGATTAAGGGGGAATTGAGAGCCATCTGTCCTCTCCAAATGAATTGCATTCAGTATGATTAATAATATACATCTTCTTATGGAGGAGAATGATTGATTGACAGCTCAAAGGGATAAAACAGGATTCGAAATAAGAGCTTTAAGTAAACACACAAAAAAGAAATGACCAGATATTGCTAAAAGGCTTGCTAGGAGTTTCATCTGAGGGTCACTGATCGGTCAGGCCATAACTTCACAGAATAAAATGGGATAACAAGAAGACGATGCACAGGGAGAGAGACATTTCTTTGACTAAACAATGCTTACCACAGAAAGACACCTTATAGAATGCTCATAATAGTAAAAGAAAAAAAAAGAGATAGAAGAAAAAGATAATTTCCATATTTACTCCAACATGTCACTCTTTCCTTCCAAGAGAAGAGCTTATTTAAATTCTTCGAGGTGAAATTCAACAACTATGTTCAGCATATCTGGCAGTAGAATATATAATAAGATAACTGTTTGTCAAAAAGCAAAGAATGGTTTCATGTAGGACATTTTTTCTTTCTTATTTTGAGAACTAATAAACCTCTACTGAAAATCATGTTTTTTGCTGACCTTCAGTGGTATAGCATCTAACTTTACTGCAGTAACGGAAGTGTTATCCAAGGTGTCAGCAGACTGCGACATCACTGTTAGGTGGGGTTACAGGTAAGGGATATATACATCACACACTTCATCACTTAAAATATTACAGCGATTCTTCGGACAACAATGCGATATTTGCTGATATCACAGAGTCTGCCACGATACAAATTGGATTTGATTCATCTCAGGCGCTTACAATCGATATGAGACGCTATCATATGCCCATTCAAACACAATCAGTGACAGTTATATGAACTCACAAAAGCAACTAAGATATGATTTGGCAATTTTATTACTGGGCCCTACCAGAAATTTCAATGAAAAACAACCTGTTCTATTTTATTTAATAAAAGAAGAAAACGGAAACAGTGACACAGACGTGCCATGGGGAATTTTGATTGGGATCGATGAATCCATACACACCTAGTTACAGGTGCAACAAAGCACACTTCTGACAACACCCAGCCATAGCCAGCAGTGTGGTCAGAGGGGTAATGGACTCTCTCGGAGGGCAGTGAAACTTGGTAATCGTTTTACATACACTGAATCATGGGATTTGTTAAATATTACAAAACTGACTTCGAGCATGCAACAGGAAACAATACATTTTTTTATATTTCACCCAAACCACAATCATTTCCGAACCTAAACCAAAGTCTTTAAGTATCCCGTGCCCATTCGCATCCAGACAGCAATTACATTCCTCTTAAATGTGTTTGGAGGGCACCCTGGTTGCTCACCTGGTAGAGCAGGCGACCTATGTACAAAGGCTAAGTCCTTACCGCAGAGGCCTGGGTTTGTATCCGACCTGCGGCCATTTGTCATCCTCTCTTTCTCTCTCTCTCTCTCTCTCCCTTTCCTATCTCTCTACTATTCTATCCATAGAGGCTAAAAAGACCACCAAAAAAATTTAAATCTTAAATGTATTTGGAAAAAGCCATGTATTAGTAATCTTTTAAAAGACAGGGTGAGAAATGTCAACACGTAATTGATAGTAATAATATGAAACACTTTCGTATACTACTCTACATTGCATATTGATACGATCTTTACCTATATACAAGTGTCGATAGCTTATTTACTGCTCCGGTTCTGTGGGTCTGGTCAGCATCAGCAAAACAAACTGAAAAATGACAAAAATGTAAAGAGATTGCTGTGCAAGACCATAAACACCATGGAAATAATGTAGTCATAATCAATGTAGACAAAAAACAACAACTTTATTACAATAACTGGAAAACTAACTTGTGTGAAAGATACATAGAGCGAGATAAGACTGACTGGTGGAGAAGTATTTGTTTGGAAAGTACATTTGGTTTGTACTGTAAATGGAAATATGATTCTTTATTGAAATGAATACTTACCTAGTACCACAAACTCTCCATCATGACTGCATTTCAAAACAGCAGCACTTTTCAACAAACAAGCATTTAACACAGAGGCTCTGATGAAGTCATTTTCTGCTTCATTTGAGACAGAATACATCAGTGTAGAGTCACTCGTGAGGACTGAGTCAAAACTGCAGCTCACCAACTGCTGTCAGTCGCGAACCCTCTCCGACTTTGTCAAGCTCTCTGTCAGCTGTCATTGTTGTTAAGTGTTTTTGATGGTTCTGCGTGAGTTAAGAATATTACTATACTCCCCCACAGACTTACTTCAACTCCCAAAGCTTTAAGAAGCTCCGTTTCTTTCCAAGAATGTTCTTTTGCTGACATGAAACTTAACTCCTTTCAGACACAAAATGGGAGCAGATAATAAAATCTTAATGATTAAACTTTAAGCAAACAGTGAATGATATCTATTAGAGTTGATTTTTTTTTTAATTAAATGACGACACTGGCGGAAATTCCCAGAGCTCCTCTATACAGTAGAACAAATACTAGCTTAGTTAAAAAAAAATTCTCATACAAAATTGATATCATGCAAGCCACATAATTTTTCTCAAAAGTTTCTAAAACTTAGCAGGAAACAATAACGCCATTGCTACAGATGTTTTGACTCTGCTTTCATGCCATCATTTGCCACACCGCCTTTATAAGCGCACAGTGGACTGGAGTACATCCTGACATTAGCACCCCTATGTACTGAATCCAGAATAGATTTTTGAATCTGGAATCGAGAATCAATTTTAAATCGAATCGTGACCCCAAGAATTGAAAAATGAACAACCCTACTAATAATAGTACCTCCATTCAAGTGCTTCAACCAAGTTGAATGTATACAAGTGTGTTTTTTTTTCTTGGTAGCCCGGACATGTTAATCACAGGGCATTAAAATAAACATTACATGGTACAAAGTATGTATACCCATGTGCAGTTGTCGATCAGGTGTTGATTTTTTTTACCACTGGTATTGGGATTACAGTCCATCTTAGATGCTTCTAAGATGCATGTACACCTAGCTTTTCTGAGATCCCACAGCTATCTGATCCGCCCAAGATGGATGGATTGCCTTGTGTTGCGACCCCAACACAAGGCAACTTCACAGATTCATACACTGGTGGCAGAGGCTACCGTACAAAGTAAACACGCACACACCGTTGGTTATGCCATCAGGAGCAATTTAGGGTTAAGTAGGGAACTAACGTACATAACTTAATTTACCTAACAAAACAACTTATTTTATCCAAGCCATGATATTTTCCTTAACATAACCAAATAGTTTTGCTTGAATTTACTATGTTAACCACGTGTTTAAAACTGCCAAGGTGTCCGTATGTGACGTTTTACATTGAATACTTGACTTACGTAACTGAATTTACGTAATAAACTTTTTTACCCATTTTTAACCCAAACCGTGATCCTTTTTCTAAACCTAACCAATTAGTTTTGTTTGAGTTTAAGTTCAATGTTAACCACATGTTTAAAACTGCGCCATACGAGTTGGGAATGAGAACGGGGTATAAAATGACAGTGAACAAGCTTAAAATGCGTAGACGTGAACACCCTTAAAAGTTACATGCTTACTTACTCTTTACATAGTTTGATCCTAGACTATCCCTCTCATGTTAGAGGATACTTAAGTTGGCCTCAGGTCAAACACTAACGTCTTGAGTCTCTTTTGGTTGGTTCATCTCTCCAAAACATGGAGCTCATCTTTGAGTCGACTGGAGCTGACGGCCCACAGCTGCAAGATAGGAGCTGAGATGGGCCCAGTGTGTTCAGACTGGCGAGGTCAGGGAGATAGAACAGTCATCAGAGAGGGGATATAGGGGCCGTTGCACTAAATCCGACTGTCAATGCTATCTATGACGCTCTTACTTAGAATGTGTTGACTCAGATTTGAGGAGCCATCTAGGTGATGCATCTTCAGTTAAAGGATTGATGGAACGCCTTGTTGAGGATAAATATGGAAGGAGAGCGGCTGCTCGGCAGAATTGATGGCGGCATACTAATGTGACTGCGTCTCTGTATTTGCTTGTACTGTTCATGATCTGTCTAAAAAACCTTCAGCGTAAGACGTCACTCCGGTCTCCTGCAGCTTCTTTGGTTTCCAGTTCTCTGCTCATTAAGATTTCCCCTCACTGAAGCTATTTATACACCTTGCCATGAGATCACGTTGGCTCTCTTACAGCAATGCCCTGTTTACAGTTACACCAAAAATTATAAATAATAAAAGAAAGCCGAAAGACAATTGAACACCCAGATTTCTTTAAATCTCAGAGGACCGATATGAAACTCACAGTTTAAAAAAGGGCAAATGTATCTTTTTGTTTGATATGGATCAGTGGATCTGAACGTGTGTAAGGATGCAAGGTTTTTCCTGGAGGACTTCACATGGGAATTATGCGATGTGATTTGATGACAGGTAACCACTATGAAACTATATTTATGTTTTTAAAACCATTTTCTTGTGTGACCTTCTTTTTTTGTAAAAAGAAATTACAAGGGGGGAAAGCAGATGCAATTTTGTCAAAACAAAAGTTCCCCATTCTTTTTCTAAATGTAATTCCATATTAGTCCGAACCTTATAGTGATTTTAATCACATTCAGTTTGTCTTACATTATCAGTATCTCCTATAGTGTAGACATCTGCACAGAACAATACTTAAGAAGAAAACTAAATCTTTATTGCTCTAAATTGACAGACTGTGCACAAATTGATGTGGGCTGTGACATGAACATATATGACAGAAGACTCAGTAGAGTATTTTGTTTAGATGTCTCAGCAACCTGAATAACATCAGCCTCGAACACCTTGTAAATAAAGCTGCTCAATGAAGCTTAAGACATTTGTTGTGCGTCCACCTTCCACTCACACACATAAACACGCGCATTTTCTTGTTCTTCACACGTCTTTTGAATTATAGTGCAATGTATGAAAAGGTCACGACACACTATACAAGGACAACAATTTAATGAAGGTTAAGTAAAAGGAAACTAAGGCAGAAACCTGAACAAATAAGCGTCACTGGCATAATTTCTAGATCAACAACTCAGTTAGAGCCATTAGCTTCTGGTGCCATTTTTTCTTTGTGAAAAACATTTGTGTGAGAACAGCCATTTACGTTGTTTGATATACATATATATACATATATATATATATATATATATATATTGACACACACGGTCCATCCACACAGATGTTTTCACTGAACATGCTCTTCTCCGTATGGCCACAGTGGATGACAAAAATGCCACAAAGTACACATGGACCAGAGGACCAATTGCACAAATACAATACTGATACGCCATCATGTACATGTATCACAGTTACTGGTGCTGCATTAATAATACAATCACATCTTCTTGAATATAACCAGCTTCACATTTCATTTTGCTGACCTAGAAATTCACTTGCAAAACCTGCACAACATTTTAATGGACTAATAATTGCTGTTATTAGGGCGAACTCATCTTCAACAAGCCGAGCAGAGGTCTAATCACCCACAATTATTGAAAACACCTGTGTGGGGATGCAGGCGCCATTAATATTGGGAGTTGCCTCACAGCTCAAGGTCCAGTTAACTTTGTAAAAAGCATATCAACATCTTCTGTGTATAGTACAATATTGTCGCCTTGACATTCTGCATGAAAAAAACCTTGGATGCATGGGTTATACACCAACTAGCTCAAATTCCATATTTCAAGATCTAGCATCAAAGAGCACATATAACAGTATCTATGTGCTGCTGAATTGTGATGAGATGATGGCAGCTATGACTTTTGAATCAACAAACCTGATCTTATAGACTTTGTTATGACCTTGTGTGTAAAACATTTTTAGTATTGTGGTTGGTGCAGCTGTAGAATGCACATGTCTAGGCACAATTGGCCATTTCATAGTTGCTTTCTTTTTCTTTCTTTTTCTTATCCGATGAAGGCTTAAGTTCAATCATGAAGCAGCAAAACAGTCATTTACTGCTTACTTTAGACTAGACATATTTTACTTCTTCATTCATTCATACATGAACTTTCCTATGTTTAAATTCCACTTCTCATTCACACAGTTGTCAGTTAGTAATCACTGCGCTCTGTATTGCACCTGTAGCACCAGGTGCAGCTCAGGATTCCAATGCCAAAGCTCTTTTTGGGGAATTTTTTTGTCTATCTCCTCACAGTCCGCTAGCTGTCAGTTCTGTGTGGGCGCTGAAAAAAAATCTGATGTTTATACACAGCCCTGGCTCTGTAAATGTGAAACAAACAAAGTGGATTGTGTCGAGCCACACAACAGTATACCAGCCAGGACAGGGGAAAAGGCCGTAGATGTATAAAGAGAAAGACAGTGGAAGCGAGAGGGAGGCTAAATCTGGCACATGCTAATGTTCTGTAAGCACTGGAGGGGTGTATTTGTTTGGTTGTTGAGTTCATATATTAACCACCCTCTCCAGAATCGCAGACTCTCAGACCAAATGCAAACAATTTGTGTGAATAAATGTAATGTCAAATAAAAAATGCTAACCCTTCGATTTCTGCTAATTTCACATACACGTACATAGACACAAGGGGTTTCAGTGCAAATATATAAGTTGGCCTTGTGCAAAGGGCCCAGTATTTCTATATGTATTTGTTGATGGAGCAAAGTTATTTGTATTTGAATAAAAAGGGAAATAGGCATAACGATCCTGTTTTTTGTTTTCTTTACACTTCTAATTTTAGGATATTAAAGTGTTAAATAAGTGTTCTTCAATGAACTATTATAATAATTATGAACACTACACAACATTATATATATATATATATGTATATATATATGTGTATATATATATATGTGTATATATATGTGTATATATATATATGTGGATATATATATGTGTATATATATATATGTGTATATATATATATATGTGTATATATATATGTATATATATATATATATATATATATATGTATCCATCCATCTTCAACCGCTTATCCGGGGTCGGGTCGCGGGGGCAACAGCTCCAGCAGGGGGCCCCAAACTTCCTTTTCCCGAGCCACGTTGACCAACTCTGACTGGGGGACCCCGAGGCGTTCCCAGGCCAGTGTGGAGATATAATCTCTCCACCTCGTCCTGGGTCTTCCCCGTGGTCTCCTCCCAGCTGGCTGTGCCTGGAACACCTCCCTAGGGAGGCGCCCAGGGGGCATCCTTACCAGATGCCCGAACCACCTCAACTGGCTCCTTTCTACGCAAAGGAGCAGCGGTTCTACTCCGAGCTTCTCTCGGATGACTGAACTCCTCACCCTATCTCTAAGGGAGAAGCCAGCCACCCTTCTGAGAAAACCCATTTTGGCCGCTTGTAACCGCGATCTCGTCCTTTCGGTCATGACCCAACCTTCATGACCATAGGTGAGAGTAGGAACGAAGATAGACCGGTAGATCGAGAGCTTTGCCTTCTGGCTCAGCTCTCTTTTCGTCACAAGGGTGCGGTAAAGCGAGTGCAATACCGCGCCCGCTGCTCCGATTCTCCGGCCCATCTCCCGCTCCATTTTCCCCTCACTCGTGAACAAGACCCCTAGGTACTTGAACTCCTTCACT
>CALSBV010011200.1:26594421-26605527 GCA_943590825.1 Bovichtus diacanthus | reverse complement strand
TCTCTCTCTCTCTCTCTCTCTCTCTCTCTCTCTCTCTCCCTCCACTCAGGCTTCCCTGGGACATCTCGTTCTCTCCACTTTTTGTCGGTTCCTCATTCCAGGTGTTTCCAATCTGGATCTCCATGCTGCATGATTTGCTTCCTTTATCCTACCTGTGTGGATGGTGCACTTTAACTTTACCTCTCGTGTATTTACAGTATGTAGTCTGTCCTATTTCCAGCCCTCCATGGTGGAGAGGGGGTCATGTGGCTCAGGTTCTGTTTGGTGGCGCCTTTTTTGGCCGGCTGAAATACCCGGCATGGTGCCGAGCGTTATCCAATTCATACCACAGATTATAAGAGTGTTGTGTGCAGCCAAGGTACCGTGTTTGTCAGTACTGGTTGATTTAATGCTTGTTTGAATAACTGTGACCAACATTAGTGTGTGTTGTTGTGTCCCGACAGAGCAGAGACTGCCACTGCTGCTTTGCCTGCTTCAACATTGTATTTATAAGCTGCTGCTTTGAAATGAACTGATGCCATTTGTATTGTTTTATTTGCCATTTAATTGTATTTTAACATTGTTTTTTTGTTTTTTTATAATTGCTTTTAATTTTATTTTCATTTTTTGGAAGATTGTTAGAATTAATCTTTGCTTCCAGTGTAAATATGTTCTTATAATGGTGGCTACAGCTGTTTTAGCGTAGGAGTGTGTGGAGTAGCAAATGGCACTTTTTCTCATCATTGCCTGCATTTACCATAAGGGTGTCTTTACTGTTTTATTTGTTTTATTTATTGCAGTGTTGTGTGAACCCTTATGCCACTTGCCCGAGTTGCCTCCCCAGTGTAAGGTCAGCTACAGCCCCTCTTCTTTTTAAAGGTTGTTTTACGTTCCAGACATAAAGTGTTTTATTTTGTATTTATATGTTTATTATATATTTTATATTATAATATGTGTTCACATTTTCACTGATTCAAAATGAATTGTATTTTTATTTCTGAATCCACGTCTCTGATTTTAATCTTTAACTTGAGTTGCCTGCGATTGATGGAACCCCTGGTTTGGAAAACATAGTTGAGAAGTTAAAGGTGAGAAATTGTGTTTGAACCACAAGTTTATGGTTGCATGCTACAGTGGAGTTGTTGCTATTTTGATCTGTAATAATAATTTTGCCAAAGCCTCTTCTGACCTGGTTTCACATGTATTCGTGTGTGTTGTGTGCGGACGTCATTCCATATTTCAGCTTTATATATGAATATATATGCATAGTCCGAGAGTGTGTGTTTTATGTGTGTGTATTTGAAAAGACAATATTTGGGTGTTTGTAGAGAGGGCTGTTTCAGCAGAAGGGGAAGACAATATCATCCCCCCCCATAATGCATATTTAACAACAGCAAATATGAACGGGAGTAAGAGTACCAAATAGTTGCTTCGAGAATAACAAGAGCAACCCGATTAACAACCACAACATTTTATATTTCTTTATGTGGTATTGTTGTGACTCGTGAGCAGTGTGCTTTATGGTTTCACATATTTTAAGTGTTATTTTGAGTGTCATCGAAGTAACCAATGTCCTGTCCAAAAAATTGCTAATTTAATCTACTTACACATTGTGTTTAATGCAACACTATACTTGAAAAGAATCTTATTATTATGAACTTCAGTGGACCAATTAATTTTATCCAGAAATGTGAGCAGCCAGGACATGTGGTTCTCCCTGACTGAGACAGATTGGAGTGGGGCAGAGGGAGGAATGAAATCCAAACTTCATAACGCTGAGCCAACATGTAGAGAGCTTTATACTGAAATGAGGAATGAAAGGACATTGGCGCCCCGGCACACATTACCCTGGAGAGCCAGGAGCTCATCACAGGCCTGATGATTGCTGATAGAGAAGCTCTAGAGTGATGCAGAGGACCCTCCCCTCACACAATCCATATCAGAGATTCTATATGATTTCAAAGTCATTCACATGTCCCCCGTAGATAATTACCACCCTGCAAACACTTTGGCATGTGCTACTTTGATCAGTGATGGTTACTCTTCCGCTCTCTTCCGGACGCTTCCGATACTGATTGGCTACACATCTTGATGAGGATTGCATATAGCTAAGATGCATTCTGAGCCAACAGAGAGAACATTTTTTGGGATTCAAACAGCACAATGCTGTAAAACACAACATAATCATACAACTAACTCTATTTTATCTTGTTATTTGGCCACTGGTTTTCAAGGGGAATGTTTGAGCATAAATAATAGATACATGAATCCATTTTAGAGAGAGAGATGACGATTAAAATGCAATTGCAAACTGATTTAAAAAATTTAAAAACTTAATTTGTTAATGGTAAGAGATGAAAATCAGTCAGTAAATAACTTATAAAGGAAACCCTAGTTTATTAGTTGCTGTCCAGACTGGCCTCCTCCCCTGCAAACTTTTCACTGCACATTCAACAAAAAATGTTGCCAATGACCATAAATTGCCATTGTAAATGAGCTGCATTAGGTGTAATTTGTTGGAGACCAGGTTGTTATTACATAGCAACAGAACACATGGATTTAAAATAAATGATAACCCAATTTTTAAACCTCTGGGTTTGGTCTGCAAATGTTTGCTGCATTACGTCCAGGTTCATCTTGCAGGCATGACATGTGGGTCTTAACATCTGTGTGCACCAGCAATGTTTTGTTTTTCCAGTCGAGGAAGTGATATGTTCAACTACTGCAAATGAGTCATAGGGAGGAGGTCCTGGTGGAGGGATGGGACAAATAAACACAGGACCTTCACTCAGGTGCTGTGAAATCAACTTAAAACTGACTTGTTTTAAGTTACGTACTTAACATACTTAAGTTTGGTCGCATATACAACGTACATAACATATGATGCATAAATAACATACTTATGTAGGAAACTCATGTATGAAACTTACAAATATACTTATTTCAACCCACACTATGATCTTTTCGTGAACCAAACCAAGTAGTAACTTAACATACTTAATTCAAGTCACGAGTTGGGAATGAGAACATGTTGGCTAAACACAACAATTGAGAAAAAAAAACATTTATCGAACTGTAGTTGCCGGGAGCGATTGTGGACTAAATGAAATACATTGTAACCCACAAATGTGAAAAATGTAATCAATGTGGAATAAAATGTCTTTAAAAATGTATATATTGTTTCAAATTATATCTAAAGTATTTTTTTAGGAGACATGGCATGTTTTTTTTTACCATGCCTATGTACACACAGACAGATTCGGTTAGAGGTGCTCTTGGTTCTTGTAAACAAACAAAATTATAATTACTGTACATTTACATTTAGAGTTACTCACTGAATCCATGAGGTCCAACCTGTTAAATGTTCTTACTTCCTCCATAAAACATTTGCAAAGAGAATTTCTGAACCCTACATTGTTCCATGTTTACTTGCTAGCAGTCTTCTTCGCTGCCTTTGTTGGAGCTTTGGTTTATATCTTGATGCATTACTACTCACCTCTAGATCGGTGGACTAGTATGAAATCATAGGCTGGAATGTTAACCACATTACCAACGTGTGCACGTGCATCCACGTGGGTGAGGGTGAGACTAACAAAACATGGACACACTTATAAAGAAAAACTGCCCCAAAGCCATACTAGATGTCACAAACTCCACAGGGAACCTTTTAATGACTGTTATTTCAGGTCAGTTTCCTTACTTTGGCTACTGGTAGTGGCTTTCTTTCTAAAGAAATGATTCTTTACCAAAAAAACAACTTATTAGTATCAAACATTGAGCCCCAAGAGGCTTGAAGGCAGCAGTATCAACTTGAATTCATATCAGTAAGAGTGGATTCCAATAGTGACAAGTTTTCACAAAAAGGGAAAAATGTGTCAAAACACTCATAACTTCTCAAATAACTCCTGCTGCAGGAGCAGTTTGCGATCTAATTTTAAAGGATGACTACATTGTTTGAAAAACAAACAAACAACCAAAGTCTCCAACCAGGCATTTGAGCTTGCTGGGGACCACTGGTCCACTGTTTTGAGTTTTAAAACCAGTGCACACATTCATCCAAACAGATGCGTCTGCTTTTGCTCGCCTTGAAAACAGGACCCCCACTTTTACAGCAACTGTGAAGGAGGGAGACAATTATGGAGATTCATCACTGCAGTTTGTCTTCAGGGCACAACTCATCCCTGGAGAGAGAGAGATATAATTCTGCAATGTGTCGGATGACTTGCAGATGTTATGTGTCACAAGGTGCGGAGAAACAGCTTTTGAATAGACACCTCACTGCAGTCTCAGCACTGCTGTAAAGGTGTGATATGTGTGCTTTCAGGGAAGTTTGAAGGCTTCCGGATCCAGATGTTCAATTTGAGCACAATAAGGTGATTTGTTCATAGATACTAGAAACCTGCACATTATTACACTGGTTCAGTGATTTATGAGTATGGGTATACAATCTGTGCATCTCAGATGTCAACTTCTGTGGCGACATGTATGACTTCCAGTCATAGAGGCTAAAAGGAAGATCTCTTTATCTTTCTTTTCAAAAAAAAGAAAGAAGAAAAATACTGCGTCCGTCCCAGTTGAAGAGAAGGCTGTTATGAAACGGGCATTTGTGAGAAGAAAAAAGCTCAAACCTGGAACATAATCACTGTAATCATTTACAGTACTTGTACTTGTTGTTGTCAGTGTGTTCATGTTTAACCAAGCAAAAATGTTTTAGTGGAAGACACATTTAAATGGGCGAGTCAACAAATTATTTAAATATCTTAAAGCACAGCCCAGATGGGCCTCAAACAGTTGGAGACAGCGAACACAGGCACCACTAATGCACTGACGTAGAAGAACTTGGCCAGACAGAAGTGCGGCGTCACAGCCAGGCGCCTGCATGAACTGAAGCACTCTGTTACAATCCTATGCTCACTGGCCAGTTCAGAGACAGGGCAAGCAGTTTCTGAATCAACAGAGTAGCAGATATGGAAATTCTCTCCGGCATAGATTAGGGTTTTTCAATTTAAAAAAAAAAAAAAAGAAGAAGAAAACTCCCTGCTGTGCTGCTTTCGAAGCTTAGTAGAATATTGAGCCGATGAGACCATTCGATGATAAAAGACAACCGACTGGACTCAGTGATGTGTTAAAACCTCAGCCAGGAAAGACAAGTACATTATAATCCAGCAAACTAATTAGAATTGAATGGTAGATTGCACAGGCAGCTCTATTGGGATGTTGCTTCTCTTAGTGGATGCAATGCCCATAAGGAGTTATTAACACATAATGAGTGTGTTAAAATCAGAACATGATAATCACGTAATATGCTATTACAATAGCAATATGTTAAAGCCCTGAGAGTTGATCTTTTTTAATTTGATAGTGGTATACAAACAGTGTTTGCATCAACAGTCACAACACAGATTACTTTTTGACAAGGGTACGATACAATTGAAGTCCTGAGTCGAACCAGGTCTACTTTTGAGCTAATAAATGGACTTTAAACGACATATCTTTGACAGTACAATTCAATTTTCTGTTCAAGTAATAAGACGTGCTTGATCTTATATATCTCGCCGGTCTGAACTCCTTAAATCCCAATTTCATTCCACTATAAGCATCAAAACATAGATGAATTCAATAACAATATTTGATAATAACACCAGCAGTCGATAACTCACCTGAAGCTCCATTTCGATCCATTTATATCTAATGTAATCTTCAATGAGACGCAGTGTGAGTGATTTCACAGTAGTCACTCCTTCCAATAAACTCTGTCATATGAAAAATAGGATATCTGGGATCAGTAAATAAGACAGATGCACCAATATATTGGCTGAATGTTTCAGCTGCACAAAACTAAGCCAATGGTTTCCATGGTGCAATTTGGAAAGTCCTTGGGCGTGGAAAACACCAAATCCATTCTAATCCTATAAAGTCTCATTGCTATTACTTCTCAGTACTTTTTTTTGAGAGGAAAGTTTCTGTCTGAACACATTCTATTTGGAAATTCTAACTAACCATGAAACACTTTGCAATCAAAATCTGACTATGTAGTTGATGCATTTAAATTTCATTTAGGGGAATTTTAACCATTTATATGAGGATAATGATGACTCCTAATAGTTAGTAAGACAAATTACAAGCTTGTTCTTTTTATTTTTACTTGACTCCTGCAACTCATTACATTTTAGGTTTTCTGCTTCTTATACTTTATTCTGCTGACCTGTTCTCCTCGCTCGTAGATACTTTGTTGTACCTTCTAGTGTTAACAAATGGACAATACAATGCACTCAGTGAAAAAACAAGATGGTGGTCATCTCAACCAAGTCATTCCTCAGCCAATCCTGAGACAAAAGTGGAGAAGGTACAGAACCTCATCACATTTTGTAATTAAAACTTGTTGATTTATGCTAAAAAAAAACATTTGTAGTTTGATATGCCAGACACCTTTTTAGAACGAGTAAGAAGCAAGGATAATTAGGAAGTACTCGTTTGAGGACATTTGTACTTTATTAGCCTTTCACACAGACCAATAGGTGTGACAGACTGCTCCTACAGACAAAAAGGAGTATGGAGCAAGACAAAAGTAAAAAAGCAAACAAATCTTTGGTTTTGAACAGCCATGTTCAGGCATTTTGTGATGGACTGTTCCTGAGTATAGAGCAAGGACTGTTCCTGAGTATAGAGCAAGGACTGTTCCTGAGTATAGAGCAAGTAAAATGTATAAAGTCACAAAACATTGAACAAATGTTGCATTGTTTGCAATTTTATTTTTGTACAGCAATGTTCAGGCATTGAAATAAATTGTTATATACTTTGTTAAACATTGGTGTTACACAGTTTTTGAAAAAAAATCAGTGGGTTTATTTTACTATTTCCTGTTCAAAGTCATTAGTTTTTGTGCTAATCAGGTCGTACTAATACCAAATAGTTAGGAGAAATAAAATAAAAAGCCTTCAGGAACCTGATTCCTAGTTTCAGGTGATTATACACTAATAAAAACATAGTTTTAAATATTACATTCTATTTCTGTAAATAAATCCTCCTAAATCCTACACACTACTCCTTTTAAAGCAAAAACTTTTCCTTGAGGAAAAAGCCACTATCTGGAGTAGCAAGTCGCTCTGACATGTAGCAGCACATTTTGGTAATCATTTCCTGAGCTTTGAAAACATTTCTGTGAGCAGCACACCTTGGCCCACATTCAATATGGTTCTCATAATGTGAAATGTACTCATTTTTGATTGAATAACTTCAAGATGGGCTGGCTCAGCTTTGAGTTCTGCTGCACTCAGAGTCCGCTGCACATCCTGTCCTCTTTTATAAATACCCTCTGTGCACAAGACGGCAGGCAGGATTAGTTCTGAATCATCTTGCCGTTCCGATAGACTGAAAAAAAAAAGAAAAAAAAAAGTATCTTTATTTAAATCTATTCATTAACCTCCCTCCGATGCTGGTTGCAGTGCGCTGACATATGTCATCACCTTGGTTCCTTTGCTGGATGGAACTGCAGATGGTGTAAAGAAAATATTTCATGTACTATCTCTGTACCACAGCAGGAGGGGCAAAATGACTGTCAAGGAGCATCAGTGCAGATGGGAAGATAACCGCTGTGCTGCTGCTCCTCTCCTACCTCCTTTCTTTCCTCCCTGGCCCAACAGCATCCATTCTTCCCTATGTAAATGTCACTATGTTGCCTTATGGACCCCACAACATCCATCTCCTTGTGGAAATGCCAGAGCATCAGCACCACTGTGCATCAATCCAAAGCCGAGGCTGTAGCACTCCAAAAAAAAAAGGGGTCAAGAGGCACTATTTCTGGAAGAGGCATTTCTGCGTCGCACTGCTTTAAGAGAGCTGGACGCAAAACCATGTCATGTCAAAATGAAATTACCTCATAGGAGCAGAAAGAGGAGATGGTTGGTAAGAATTAGGTGCGCAAAGAGACAGACACAGACAAATGCAGCGAAGGGGGGAAAAAAAATCGGATCTCTATTTTCCATTCTCTGTACACAGTGTGAGGGTGCCTGTCACTCTGCACGATAAGGAGCGGTCCTGCTTTAGATTAATGGCCCGCTTACAGTGCTGCACGAAATCAGCGGAGATGTTGCACGCGGAAAAGATGACTTTGCTGACAAGCACTGTGTCCTTTCTGTCAAATGGAGAGACTCCCAACCCCTACTATTACCCTGACACCCCCACTGAGCCGTATCACGGAGATGAAAATCTCACACCTCTGAATTTAATCAAGGTATTTCCAGTTATTTCTAGCTCAAACTAGCTGCCCGCTCCTCTGTTGGATTGTCCCTTCATCCCCCACAGAGCTGCACAAGATGATTTCATCAGCCATCTCAAAGGGATACCTTGACATTTTGAGCGTCTTGTTATTAGTTAGCATTAGTTATCTTCTGTGTGTGTGTGTGTGTGTGTGTGTGTGTGTGTGTGTGTGTGTGTGTGGGTGGGTGGGTGGTTGTGTGCGTAGGTGTAAGAGTATTGGCAGCTTAATCACCCAAATGACAGGATGTTTGAATCTGGGCAGCAGGCACAGCCAGCTGCAAGCCAGTTTTGGATTAGGTGAAGGACAAATGTTGAAACTTCCCACATAATGTACCAAGTGCCTGCTGTGTTAATACAGCATCGTTGGAAGAGTGAATTTACATTTCTTCGTGAGCATCTTCGACTCAGCTCTCTTTCGACATCCTATCATGCGGTATCTCATAATTCTGAAATACGTCACATCTCCCATGTCTCCTGTGCTATGAAGATTCACATTTTCACAAATGAATGTAAGGATAAGTTATTCGAACATCTTTGACAGAAGCTGTAGTGGGAAATCTATATAAAAACTAATTTGAGTTTGCGTTATATAAGGATTCAAATTGCATCTGGCACTGGTGCGGTTTCAGTGTTGGGTTTGATTAAATAGCTGGACCTCCTGTCAGACACAGTTGGGCTGGCACTACTTGTCTCTGCTTACTGGCGCCTCTCCTGGGCAGCTCTTTCCTCTCCCATCTGGCACCACCATCTCTGCCAGTTAGCTTCTCACACCGTTTCGCTCTGTTCCCTGTCTGTCTACCACCTACTATGAACTTTCCTACTAAGGACTGTCTTGATTTATTGTTTCACGCTGAGAAAGTGTGTTTGAGTGTGTGCAAAGTATGACGTATGGCAGATGCTCTAATATGCTGCTGGTTTGTTTTTTCAAGCATTGCACAAGTTTTCAATCCTGCGTTCTGTATTTTTGACCACAACTTTAAAAAAAAATTCTTTCCATCAATGTTCAGGCAGTTTTAACATCCTCCAAGAGAGCCTGAGGGGTTCTGTTCCGTACTTTTCTCTGTTCCACAATAAGATGAGGGTGACTCATACAGTCATGCTGAGACTGCAGGTATTTCCGACAGTCAGGAATTCAGAGAGGCATCAGGATGCTTATGAGAAAGGACATCTAATGGCACAAATTGTAGTCATTTTCACGGGTAAGAGATCGAACAACGAGGTGAGGGTAAAAGCAAAAAGGTATACTTGAAAAAAAACACACACCAAGGGAGGCATGCGCAACAAGGACATAACATAAATAGCAGCGGTCCTGCTTCGATTCTCATTTGTTCCACTTGTAAATGAAGCACGATGTACAGCTCATGGAGTTCTTTATGGTTCTTTAGCGTCACTGTGGGCAGCCATATTATTATTTCGTGTTCTATGAACCTAAATGGTGTTATTCAGACTGGAGAAACAGAGCTGCTTTCAACACCAGCACTATAATATAATGAGCCAGTGAACTCGAGCACACTACTGACATGTTTTGAATAATGTCATCTGTTATTTTAGAACATCTGATGATGATCAATGAGGAAATATTGCCCGATAGCACATAAGCACCAATTAGCAGATGTGGATCAGAGGCATAGCCCATTAAGGATCTTGGAAGTAGAAGTTATGCTCCTGGATATGACTTAACTAACAGTTTCCTGGTCTGTCTTCATTACTGATACTGTGCAATTATCTGGGCTGACTTTAAGGGTCAGTTCACCCAAATTAAAAATGTTGCCGCCATTTCCCAAGTTGCAGCTTGCCATGCAGTCTGTGTAGCAAAAAAATGCCTTGAAAGCGAGATATGTGGATTATTCAGATTAACCAGACATTGTTACTGAAAAGACCCACTGCATTTTCAAATGTCGTTTTATAGTGTTTTGAGCAGGCTGCAGTCTCCGGATCTGAAAAGTGAAGCCAGTGCAGAAATGCGTTAAACCTGCATTCTTTCTAATGGCCAGCAAGAGAAGACTACTGGTTGAAAAAAGAAGTCAGAAAGACTATGATAAAAATGTAAAAACACTTACTTTATTACCTCATGAAACATTTTCCTAATGAGGGCGTGGCTGCCTCGTGATTAACATGTCACTACCACAGCATTGTCTGGTTTGGGTGTTGTCTGTGTTTTAGTCTTACAACTTTAACCCTTTCACAGTTTATTTTCCCTTCATGAAGATAAATTGTAACATTTTTGTTTCCTAAAAAAGGTTTTATTCAGTGTTCTGTACTTGTACTGTCTGTTGTACTTTGCCACCCTCTCATGCCACTTCTGGTTTCAAAAAAACAAGATGGCGACGGCCAAAGTGCCAAACTCAAAGGCTTCAAAGCCATAGTCCACAAACCAATGGGTGACATCATGGTTACTACAACCACTTCTTATATAGACTACAGTCCATGGCTTTGAACAGCACAGTTGGGTGGCAGCAGAATTTAAAGAGGTGTATATATATATATATATATATATATATATATATTAAAACATCAGCATATAACATGGAAACAATTTTTTATGGTTATACACCACTAAGATTGAGTGATAAAATATTTTTCTTGAAATTTGGATAACTGACTATGGCAGTGGGGTGTGGTGACTGGGTCGGCTGCTGGGGAGGAGATGGGAGTGGCTCAGCTGGAGGCCAGGCAGCTGGACGGAATCAGGTAATCAGTCGCACAATAAAAGCACGCCGATGACCTGGTTCTGTCTTGCAGTAGGCTGGGTTCATGTCGGAGAGACGGACAGGACGGAACGAGACCCAGAAGAGCGGAGACGGAGACGGGGACAGAGACGGAGACGGAGACGGAGACGGAGACGGAGACGGAGACGGAGACGGAGAC
>CALSBV010011200.1:26564935-26594411 GCA_943590825.1 Bovichtus diacanthus | reverse complement strand
GAGACGGAGACGGAGACGGAGACGGAGACGGAGACGGAGACGGAGACAGAGACCGAGCTCGCCTTTAATAAATTGTTTTACGCTCCCAACGAACGCTCCCTCGTGTCATTCTCCCTCTACAGTTTCCCGGTGTGAGCGCATCCGCTCACACTGACCCTTTTAAGAGCCTTGTTAAAAGTAATTGTTGTAGTGTACTGGATTTAATCCAGTGCAATACATTTAGCTGTCCCAAAACCAGCTTCTGAATTTAGATTTTAAAATCATTATTTCCTTGTAATTGCACATATCTGTCACGAAAGCTTGGTAAATCAGAGGCCCAGAGAGCAGTGTGACCAGACTTCTGGAGGTTTGAGAACATGGCTGATTTTGTCAGCGCAAATGTGTTCTATCCTTGTAGAGTGAAACTTATACTAAAGATATAAGAATGATGTACAATAGTACATGAGAGCTCACTCAGTCCTAATCAGCATCAAACATCTGACTTGTTTAGCTAACATGTTTGATTGCAATCATTATTTGGTTCTACCCATAGCATACTGCCGTGCATCTCTTTAAACTTTCTCTCTTCCAACATCAATGTTGTCAGTTGCTGCACAAAGGAGTGCTTACACAATAAGTGATGCAAGCTGCTCTTCCCTCTCAAGTTCCACTTTGGCACAATAAGGGTGAAAAACAAAGTATGTTTCACATTTGTGCTGCGAGATCCCTCATGACTGAATCCAATCAGAAAATCTTTTAATGTGCGATGACTGTACCACATCATTTAGTGGGCCCACGACTAAGTTGGCTGGACAAGAACCCACAGGAGAGAAAGTTGTTTAATGTGAGAGTGACAGAAAAATGACAGTTGTGACAGCTGTGTATTTGCCTTGCTTTAGCGGCACAGAATGACTGAAAAGTGAGCTAACCTCCTTGATTGCTTGCTATAGAACTACGAAGCTATGTAGTCAGTCAAAAGAGACAGATGTCAGAACAGTGGGTGCTACAAAGAAAGACAAGTCTAAATGTTAATCTTTAACAATGTTAATTGTTTTTTAGCAGGTAGGCGTCAAGAAGGTTCCACGTTTTAGGTATATGAAAAATATCAAAAAAATATATATCTCATTCATCATTCAGCCCACTGACTGTACTAGAGAAAAGTGCATAATAAGTATTGTGTCTGGATAAAAACTCCTGAATACATTTTTTTTGTTGGTTAATTAATTGAATATTTCTCAAGCGGCAATCTCCTTGCAAGAATTTGTATTCTTTCAAATGGCCAGCAGGGTGCAACTCCACTGGCCACTGGTTGCAGAAAGAAGTCAGATTGAATAGAAGTCTATGAAAAAATTACCCTAATTATTACTTGAATTATTACTTCAGTAAACATTTTCCTAACAAGTTGATGGTCTCAATCGCTAGTTTTAAGTTTTCTTCAATACAGCATGATGTTCAATTTGTAAATTACAATGCCAAATTCAAGGCTTCAAAACACTAGTCCACAAACCAATAGGTGACGTCACGGTGACTACGTCCACTTCTTATATACAGTCTATGATATTTCCTGAGAAAACATCAAAATAGCTACATAACAATTATTGAGACTGTTACAACTTTTCCAAGTATTCAGAAGTTTCAAAAGCGTGATGTTTATCACAAATGAGTATTAAACAACACAGCTCGTAAATGTTCTGGAATTGAACTTTGCAGGGAGTTTATGGAATAAGAATTGTATTGACTTTGTACATTAGACAGAAATAATGAAGTCATTTTGTTTGGGTAAAAATTAAAATGGAAGTTTGCAATCAGGAACACGTAATGTAATGGCTCTGAATTCTCTGCAGCACTGCAGTAATGAAGAAAGAGATGTCCCTTGATTGTAAAGCGTATGCAGTAATGGTTGAAATTTTAACTTGTGCAATTACTCATGCCCACCTTTGGCCTGAGTTCAAATCTTGCCTTGGCTACTCATTACATGAATCTTACTGCGCTAATTAATTCAATAAGAAGCAAATCAATTAAATTAAAATAGATGTTCTGTTTTCTTTGCATTCCTAGAGGAACGGAGCCCTTTAGTGAGATTTCCTTTGAGTTCAGATGTGGCAGCACTGAACCGCTTTCCATTATGACTCAGCAATACAAGACAACTCCCAGGAGAAGACGTTTTAGAGACAAGAGAATGCCTGCATTTACCGATAAAGTCACGTTGACAGCTTGCCGCACCTTCGTCGTTTTGGCCGTCAGCAGAGCTGTGCCTCTGTATCAAAAACTAAGAAGTGACGCCCCCACAAAATCTGCACACTGCACAACAATCAGAACTTGAGATGAGTGCCAATCATGTCAGCTTTCACGTGTGCAAGGGGGATAAAAAAAACAAAAAAACACTGCTCCAGCCTATCAGAAAAAAGAAGCTGACGGGGAGACATAATCTCCCCAGGAGTCTGAGCTCCATGCTGTGGATGACGGATAAGGGGAAATGAAAGGGGGGTGATGGAGTGTTAGTGGTGGATAGATGGATGGCTGGAAGGATGGATGGATAAAGGGGAGGGGTGACAGAGGGAGGGGTATAGTGGTGTAGGGAACTCTGTTGCCCTTATGCTTTTGATTTTAGATCACTAGAGTCTGTGAAGTTATCCAGAGCGATGAACACACACCCAATATACACAGAAATACATATGCAGACACATACACACACACTACACACAAATACACACTCTCACACACTTGTCAGATAAGACAGCTTTACATCATGGATCACAAGCCTGAGACCAGTGAAATCCCGTTCGAAAATCCTGCTGCTATTGATGCCAGCGGGGAGTCCTGTGAACGGTGCGCCGTGCGCCTACACTTTGTGTGTGATAGAACAAGCGAGAACTGTCATGGCCGATAAGGAGGGGCACTTTATCTCTGGATCAAGCCTAATCCAGATTAAAACCAGTCATCTACGAGGCAGCAGTAGTGGCTCTATACTGCACACCGTCGGACAGATGATGTTTTACAGCGACATTCCAGAGTTCATTTTGCCCTTGTTGCTGATGACAACAAACGATCCCAGGAGGGTTGTTTTGATATGCACATTTCAAACAAAGTGAGGTTTTTTTTTTTTTTATCTCCTGAAGACCACCAAACTTGTATATTTGTGTTTATTCCACTCTAGGAAATGTACCTTCAGTTTGAATCCATCTCCCAACCTTTGCGCTGTGATACTAAGTTCTTCGACTGACCCTTGTTGTTCTGGACTCTGCATGTCATGCCCCCTAATAAATCAGAAATGTCAAAGAAGTACAGTAAATCAAAGGTTACTCAGCTTTGGGTTCATTTCATAACACAGCAACAAAGAAAGACGGAGGATTAGAACAAAGGTCACAAACCAGGCTTGGATTTGCAATACTGAACATGAAGCCAGTGTGAGAGAATATTATGTATTTGCATGGCCTGTCGTGAAGGTAGTTTCGGCTTAGTTATTGCTAGAATAACTGAACATATCGTACAAGGAACATGTACGAATTCTGCTTGGAATTGGCACAACTATTTGTGTGTATGAGTTTTTTGCTTGAACAACACAATCCTAACTCAAATACTTAAACGTAAAGAATTAGTTTGTCTTGGGATGAGAGAGATGCATATGAAGAGCCCAAAGCTGGACAAAGGGTGACTCGAGGGCACATTGGCTTCAGACACTCATAAAGTGCCAATAAGGATGGGTGTTAAGTGGTTTGATTGAGAAAAGTTTTCTTTACGTATGTAAGTGGTATAAAAAAGAGGATACAAGAGAATTAGCTGCGACATACAGAAGCCCTGAGAGGCAAGAAATGCAAAAAAAATGCTGCTGATCCATTTAAGTCTGAACTAAATAGTTTTTTCTCCTGTGATTTTTCCCACCTGTTTGACAGATGAAAATAAATTAAGGAACATTGAAAGATTATCATGGCAAAACGTTTTTTTTTTCTCACCTGCTCTTATGTAATAAACACAAGAGATTAAACTATTTGGATCAGAATTACACAATGGATGACCAGATTATTATTTTTTCTAATTTGCCTCTCATGGCTTCTGTATCCATTGGTCAAAATGAAAGCATATTTGGGATGTCAGATGGAAACTGAAAGGACAACTAAATAAACACATTGGAAACAAATCTAGCATGATCCTGTTATTCAAGGTTAGTGGCTACACGCAAGATACGTCACACCAACATCTTCAAAGGAAGAAAACCCCCCAAAAAAGCAAAGCTTTACACAACAGCTTTTATTGTAGGTTTGGTGTTTTCTCTTCAACAGCTGTGGATCAGTTTCAAGGCTCATCAAGATGAGTGACAAGTGGTGAGACATTGACCTGACCAGCTGAGGGAAAAGTGTATATACAAGCAAAAGCTACTGCTAAAGTTATATAGAAAAAAATGTGAATTGCATCTGTAACCACATTCCGGCAATCAGTATCTTCAATTTAAAGCGGAATTTGCAGATATAATAATCCAGTGACTTCTTTTCAGCGGTTCAATTTCTTTCCAAATTCACACGGAGTGATACTTTGTACGCAGGGGTCTGATTTGTAGAGAGAGATGCTCTCGACCTGTAGCCTCCACTCCCTCAATGCAGCACCAAGCACAGCTGTGGCAGTCAGGAGAGTTTAAAAATGTAATTTCCGGAAATAATGAACCAATTAAAATTAAATGCCACCCATAAACACAGCCTAATCTTTTCCTTATTTGCATTTTGTAATTTATTATTTCAAAGCACTATCTAAGCATGACTGAGTGGTTCCTGTGCTTAATATTAAAGAGCACCACATGCACCAGTCATCCATCCAACCTTCTCACTCACTACTCCACCTTTACAAACAGAAACGGAGTACAGGGTCACCATTCGTCAGATAGGAATTTATAATTCTCATTTCTGCATGACCATACAAGCGACCTCATGCTATCTGTGTTCAACAACTACACATATGTTTTTCACTCTGGTAATCACAAGCTAGTCGTCATTTCGCTTTAACTGGAAGTGCATTCCAAAGTTTGCCAGAGTGGCGTCACTCAAAAACTATGAAGAATAAATAATAACATGGAAAAAAAGTCTAGAATAGTCATAAAAGTCTACTGATGTCCTTGAACGGGCAAATTCTTGGCATATCTATGAATGTGTTATGATGATAAGCCCACAGTAGACCATCAATCAATCGCCTGCATTAGACCATAAATCTGTTGAACGGCTGGGGTTCACTTAAATGTAATGACATTCACTCTGTTAATACATATCAATCTGTCAAACGGACTAAATAAACAGAAAAAGGGATAGACATTAAATAAGTTATGCCTAATCATTGTGCACGGTATTTCACATTTAGCGTCCCTTCAGTCTCCATCAAATAAACACATCTAATTTGAACTAATTGGGCAGTGGTGGCCCAAGGTTGGAGAAGAGAAGTTCAGGGAAAGGGTAAAAGCAAAAGAGCGGTGCTTGCCCAACAATGTGGTGCCCTTGAATATGGCCCTGAACCCCCCAACTGCTCAATAGCCAATAGATCAGACTGCGGTTGAACTGGGCAGCTTCAACGCTTCAATATAACACTGGAGTGAGTGAATGTGATCATGGTGTTCATCAAAAAAGAGAGCATTCCTCTTGGAGAAACTTTACCCAATGAATAAAGATTAAAATTGTAAAACAACTTAATCACAATTTAATCTAAATAATTTAACTTGACTAATCTCATTCTTTGTATTACATCCATAGAGCAGCTAAATTAAAACAAAAGTAGGGGGAGAGACTTTTCGTAGATAAGGCTTGTGTTCAGAATACAGGGATTAGGTACTCATACCAATGAGAGAGAAGTGAGCTTGCATTGCACTAAAGTTTCACACACTGGAGCTTAAAACATTTCCGTCATCCGGGACTCTGACATTTACACGGTTCACAAAATTCTCTTGTTTTCACATACTGCCCGTGCCCCTGCCACACTGCAAAGTAAATCATGGCCGCTGTAGTACCTCTGGTCATCTTCCAGTGTTTCTTGATACCAAGATGAAAGCCAAGATTGCTTTTGAGGGGATTTAAATTATTAAGTAGCAACATGAAATCTAATTCAGAGTGATAAATGAAATGACATTAAATTAGAGTCCGAGTCTATGCAACCCAATCGTTGCTTGGAGGGTGTAGAAGTAATGGTGTGTGTGAGAATGGGAATGTGTGCGAGGGTGCGCTTTGATGAATGTGTGCCTCTCTCCAGCTGTGGCTGTAGGCCTAAATTTGCTCCTGAACATCACTAACTCCACTTCACTGACTCCCCTGGCAAGACAAAGGCCAGCACTTTGTTCTTTAAAGGAGAAACAAATTATAGGTTCCTTGACAGACCTTTCTACCAGTCTAGGTGGATTCTATAGGCTCTATTGGCATGCCTGCGGGTGTTCAGCTATTTCAAATAATTGTCGAGATTGGGACGTTAAACCTGTGCAAATCTGCCAGATCTCTAATCTGTAAATTATGAGTTTTAATTTATCTACCACATTTTTTAACAAAAACAGGTGCATCAATCCAGTTTGACAAACTCTGAAACTTCTGCCGTACATTCTATAAACATTTTCTCGTCCTCTTTTAGATATGCTTTTATAGCTTTCTCCTGTCAAAGAAAAATGGTGACAGTCAGGGGTGGACTTGCCATCTGGAGAAGCGGGAGTTCTCCCTGTGGGACAGGCAACCTGTGAGACCAGCGACAGTGATACGATTTTATAAAGTCCCACACTGATTTGATTGTGCATTAGACCGACTGGCCTGCTGCCATACAGTTGTGTGTTCAAGTTCATCATGTCTAAGGTGTCCGTCTATCAGCCCCTACCAACTGTGCTCGGTACATTCTGTCTCTCGCACACTGAAATGACTGTGCTGTGCATTCAGTGTGACGGAAGTAAAGTAACACATTAAGGTAAAAAAAACACCTCTGCAGCATTTACTTCACCAAAGACTCTTCACCTTATTCAATCAACGCATTTTCGTACAGAGCCTCCATCAGAGTGTTTTGTTAAAAAGAACATAGCTGCAGGTATAACATGAAAACAATATAATAAATGAAACCAGACATGACCAGAGCTCAACAGGACTCAAAGGCAGGACAAATTGGTGAGCATATTTAATTTTCGAGAGCATCCTCATAGTACAAATAGTACTTTTTATTTTCTACAGATATATTTATCAGTTTCTTCTTGTATGTGAGATTTAGAAGCACTCCTGGCCAAGCAGAACTATTGTTGAGTGGACTATAGGATTGCTAAAGGGCCACTGAGTGTGTCTGTCTGTAATACCTTTTTCCCACCAAAATTAGTGCATGTTTTTAAAACACACAAAAAAAAAAATGCCAATAGACTCCATTCCTATTGCCAGTAGAGAAGTTACAGTTTTTTTCTCTGGTGTATTACATTTGTTGTGACAGACGTGACACCGGAAGCCGGTTTAGTAAATAGTGAAAACTGTTACGGGGATTCTTTAAAAAATATATATATATATATATATATATATCCATTACTTGTTCAGTCTCTCTTTCAAACTCTCAAACCAGAGTTGGTGAATATTAGAACAGTGGAAAGACTAACAAAGACAACTAGTTTTATTTTGTTTGAATGAAAGGGGATTTCCGACGACCAGTGAGGTAAAATGATTGTTTTCTGACTTGAGTCTTGCCTTCGAGGAGAGCATATTAATCGTATGTTTTGTACATCAATACATTCTAATGATTGTCCTGTTGATTTAATTAATTATATATTAAATTCAACTTACATCACATAGTATCGCACTAGAAAAGGGCCGACAATTAGTGTGTCCACCTGGGTGTCATGTTTGCATCACTGCCGATAGGAGCTCGAGCCGACAAACACTCTGACTACTGCAGAGACGTTTGAATGAATGCCAATTGTGACCTTTCACACTGAAGACTGAAGTGTTTTTTTTTTTTTTTTTTTTTGTCAAGTGGGAAAGGGGCTTAAGAGGCAATACCAGCCAACAATACGAGGTTTATGCCAGCAATAGCCTAGATAATGTTCTCCATCTTAGCTTCAGAGGACCCTTGATTCACGCTCTGCAGATCTCTGAGCTGGTTGACCAGAATCTTCAATCTCAAGAAAAAGAAGAGAAAAGCTTCTCAGTTAATAATCTACAACCTTTACCAAGAGCAACAGACAATAATGGGAAAAAAAAGATGTTGTGGTATCTGAAGACGACCTGTGGCACCAAGTGTCCACCATCAGGAATTATTCCACTCAGGGATGTCTCACCAGTTATAGTGACAATTTTGTTCATCAACAACTGAACTTGTAGCGGTAGACTGCACTCCTTTTGTGCCAGTTGTTTGTTTTTTTGTGGACTGCAATTATGTTTTCAACAATCAATTATCAATGTCTTTTAATTTTGCCACAGTTCTAATTTCCAGCAAAACAGCAGTTACGTATGCCCACACATTTCTTTTGACAATCAGCCTGTTAACAGGACAAATAATAACTTTTCGAACACCTTATAACATTTTTTTTTGTGCTGCTTCGTTATGAGCACCTCCACCTCTTCAGTGAAGTTTTTCCTTTGGCCTGTTTTTTTTCTCACTAGATGTTAATCAGAGAGAAGTGTGCCACCTGAACCTTTTACAGGAAAGTTGTTTGTCATAACTGCTTGATGAGCATTGTTTATTTACGTAAATGAAGCTGATTAGGGACACTTTATTACGTCAGGATGATATGTAGAAATACACCATTCACATTATCATGTTAAAGTAATCTACTAGGAATTAATGTTGCATGTATTTGATTGGCCGATTGCAGTGCCTTGCCCAGGCTGTTCTCAATCACTGTTGATGGATACCTATAAAAAATAATGCACTTTTATCCACATAGTTGTGAACCAGGAGTATGCAGAGCAGCTGCCAGCTAGCTAACTGTTTTTGCTTTGTTTTTGACCATTGTTCAGATAGGAAATAGCATGTAATGTAAAAAAAAAAAAAAAAAAAAAAAAATCTAAAGTTATCAAGCTTATGTTTTTTCTGTGGATTTAGCCATTTGTTGAAGATTTTTAGAACATTTGTGAATTTCCTTCTTCTCTTTGCTTACGAATGCTGTTTTTGGCTTAATATTGACAGTTGCTTCACGAGTTACTTAAACAAGACCTATAGTTGAAGAGTTGTACACAAAGATATTTATGTGAGCAGTGGCTGTTTGTTGTCTCATTTTACGAAAGATAATGAGAGAGATTTGATTTTAAGGTTGACTTTGGACTTTCTGTCAGGTCAGGTATGAGCCAGAATTGTCCATTGCTCATGCGTATCCATCCTGAATATAACAAGGCGTCCATGCTCCCTAAATTACCATGGTGCAAGTATTATGCATTTGCATGTATCATCCCATCTATAGGACAGGCCACCCTGTACTGTACGTGCCCATATTGCAGCGATTGCTGGTTGTGATCGGCCAGTGTGATTACATCTTTCATGCCATAAAGCCACTGGAGACAGTAATGGAATCTACAGTGGAAGGTTTCAATGTATTTCCTCACTTTTTGCTCTGCTACATGAAGATAAAATAAACTGTATTTTATTGACCTTGCACATGTTTATGTATCTAGCAAACTGGTGTTTCCAGCATGTTTCATTATTTTGTGAACATGGGGTTGGGAAAATGTCCAGGCTGCGGTTGATGAATTTATTTCCTATGATATATCACTAGTTATGCATCCACTAACATATGTATGCATTCTCTCTCTGAAGGTCAGCGGTATTTAGTGTAAACATAATTTGTGTGAAAGGCCATTCTTGACCTTGGAAAAACTTTTCTTTCTTTTTTTACACAAGATCAACAGAAACATACACTTATACACACACAAACAAACACACAGCTATAATAACAATACCGCTAGAGAAGTAAAAAAAAACAACAAATTAGAAGAAAGGAGAAAAAGAAAGGTTAAAATTAAATCGAGAGCAAGAGAACGTTGTAACTGTAATGCAATCGAGAATGCAACACAGGACAAAAGTTAGGTTAATATGCATGTACACACAAACACACCTATACTTAAGGTATACGTAGAATATATAGACATATTGACAGATATAGTTTGATTAAAAACTATTAACTCATTATTCAATTATTAGCTTTTCCTCGAGCTTCAAGCCACATCTCACCATCTGCGTCAGTCGATGGATTTTGCTCAGTTGACATGTATATAGGTCACCACAAGCTCAGTAAGAAACCTGGAACAGGTGTCTGATGCCAAAGACCATTTATGAACATCACAAAGACAGATGTGAATCGTCTTCTCAGCCTTTCTCTAGCGGTCTATTGACTCCTGGTTGATAACGTTGACCTCTTTGATGCTGTGACTGATTTTGTTCTGGTGTTTTCAGACAGCTGATGTCTGTTTCTGATGTTCATTGAGTCAGGAGTCCTGTCCATTTACCTTACGTGACTCTCTCTACATTTCCTGTGATTTTGTATCCGTCATTTGCTCTTAAATGGTAATCCGGCTTCATTATGAGCTGCCAAACCTGACAAAATATTTCCACAGCTTGATTTACCGCCCCCGAATATACTTTCAGTTGGAACTGGTCAGCGGTGTCATGTGATCGCCTGCATACCGTCTCCCGTGCATGTGTTCTGTGGGCTGTGTGTTTCCAGTTTTACCATCACAATCTTCTTCCACTGTGACTCACAAGCAGCTCCATCTGCTATAGACCCATTAAACAAACAGACCATATTAACTGCATAGTTTCAACAGCAATTCTACTTCTCTTGAGAACACGCCACAATTGATTTCCTTTGGAGTACATCACCAGCCAAACACACACATACATGTACATCAAAGCTGCTGAATCTTTTTCATCTGTACTGTGCTTCCTGGAGGGCAGGTGAGTCATTCAGCCTTCCATTGGTCCACACGTATATGTATTTCTATGTCTGGGTCCTGTGTAGTTTTTTTTGTTATGCCCTTTCTCCTCAACCTTCATATGCCCACCTGAGGGAAGAGGCCTTACCACAGGGTGGGGATCAATGAACTGTTGTGTTGTGCTCAGCCAGCGTAGGATCTTATTTAGAAGCCCTCCAGGTGGGTAGGATCAGTGGCGCACAGAGGGAGAGAGGCGAAGCCAGCATCCATTATTTATTTCCTCATTTAACACTGGCAGCAGGTTTCTCACCGACTTTTATTTGTTCAAAGAGTAGTGGTGTGTGGGGTTAATTCTCTACACAGGTTAATATTGGGAACATAATTGGATTCCTGCACCAAGACAGATAGGAGTTTGAAAGATAAGGATTGTGTTGTAAACACACTAAGCCCCGTCGCTGATAAAAGATCTATTTGTGCCGTCTGGTCTTTTGCTATAATGTCAGTGCATGCCTGTTGAAGCCTATTGATCTACCTTTACTTCTTCAATTAGAGGAACGAAGAATTAGTCCTTGCCAATAAAACATAACTTATTATCTCCACCGCTGGCGCCCAACCCACTTGTCCATCCGTCCCTCCATCCATCGCTCTTCTTCACCATTTATTTGGCCAAAAACAAGAGGCTGTTCTAATGAGAGCTTAAGAGCAAGGTGCTTTGTGCTGTTAGAGATAAAAACTCATGAGAAGAAAAATTAGACTTCCTGAAGGTAAAGTGTGGAACTTTAGTGACTTTAGTTAATCTGTATCTAGGATGGTTCTATATATAACTTTAAATGGCCTGAAAGTCGAGATGGTCTTTTTGGTAAAACTGTCTAAAAAAAGGAAATTTTTCGTTTCACTACTTTAATTTTCTGATATTCAAAGTGAGAGGGAATCATTTTGCTAACCTCTTTCCTAACACTGAATTTCAATGTGTCACTTTACACTGTCATTATAACAAATCCAGGTAAGATAATGGACTCATTCAGCAGTTGATCAAAAGATAAATGCAGCATGAATACACCAGCTACAAGCATCCATTAACTGTACATTAACCTTACAAATGGCCTACATAAACTGTAGAGCACATCGTCTAACTTGCAATATAAGCCTAAACTTGAATTGCAAGGTGGAGAAAAAATACCAAACACAAACGCCTCTGATGTTAGAAAAGTTTTCTGAAAAAGTGGATATTAATTTGTAGATCATTCATATTCAGGTTTAAGGTATATTTCCTTTTGTAGAAATTGCACAAGAACTCCCTTTACAGGGATCCTGTAACTAAAGCTAAATGATCTGTTATTAAAATTCTTTACCCATGATAATCACCACCACTGCCCCAAATGGTTGAGCAGTTACTGTTAAACTTTTAAGCTCTAATTAAAAAAAAAATAGAAAAGAAGAAGAAATGCGTTCAGCCGCTACGCCCCCAGGGAAGAAATCTGTCTTCTATTCTGTTGTAAATTGAGCACACCTAGCAGCTCAATGCTGAATAATCAGGAATTAGGGGATAAATGCAGCAACTGTGAAGAGTAATACAAGTCTGCATTGCTCCTTCACTCTGAGTTTATAAAGCCCCCCCCCCCCCAAAAAAAAAACCTTGTGGGAATGCTTCTCTGTTTGAATGCAGGATTTAAAAGTCTCTGGAGAAGCACAGTGGGTGAGTAAGAGGTGCTTTTTATGTCATGCTATAAGCTTCCACTCAAGATATTTTCTACCCTTTCAGATTCCTTCTTTCTTTTCATCTCTGAATGCATATGTTTTGTCCTTTGAAATAGCACAGAGGGAATGTGAAGTTCTGATTGCTGAAATGAGAGAGACACACACTTGCGGTGCAACATGCTTTGACAAGTAATGAAGGACAACTGTACACAGCACACACTGAATGCTGTACTGAATATTACAAATAAACAAATGCAGGCACCAGGCATTCTTTAAAAAAAATACCATATTTGCAGCAACTGCTGCTTGTTTCTTTCTGTCTATGAATAACAGTCTGTTTACAAGAGGGTAAATTATGCTCTATGATATGCGGTATACAATATACAACTGTATCAATTGTAGCTCTTGCCACAGTGGATATCAGCACAATGTACAGCCTCTAGCTGTAATCTGCAGCATTCCATAGGCAGTATTAGACTCCGGTGTGAAGGTGAGGGACACAGAAGAGGTCATGGCCACCTCCTCACCCTCACATGTCCTTCAGCAGATGGAGTTAACCCCCGGTGCTGACAACAGCCGTCACAGCAGCTCTGGACAGCCTCGCTGGAAATTGAGTGTCAAGTATTTACTTAAGCGGATTAAGCAGTGGCCCAAAGATTGTACGCGTTATTTCTTTAATCCTTGCAATTCTGCTACAATGTTAGTGTTCTTCATGTCCATGTAAACACGGCCACAAGCTGCTCGGACCACACACATTTTTTTTTTCCGAGAGCTGCAGACATAACCAAACGTGTTCTGGCAGGTCACTCTCCATTATGTTGTTTTTACGGTATTTGTGAAATGGGAAAACACCATAAATCCTATAATTTATCTTTATATGTGCATGTAGGCAAGGATTATTTGATATTTAATAAAACACTCATAACCAGTGTTTGATAAAAAAAGTTCCAGACATTTTGAAGCTATAGCATATCATTTCTGTAATTTTTTTGTCAAACAAACCAGAACACCTAATTTACACATACTGCTGAAAGAGCTAGACCTATTTTCAGTAATAAAAGCTTCTCATATCTTTTTTTTTTTGGATAAGCATCCATAAATCCGTTTAGAGATCACAGAAAGGCATTTCTAATGGCTTCATCTAGCCTCACAGACATTTTCTTCTGCATTAAATGTAATTCAGTTGATTGCTGTTGTGCATCCGTTGCTAAGGAGAAGTGCTAAAAGGTAATGTAGCATGCAAATTGTAGAAAATATAAAAAATAAATAAATAAAAAAAATACTTTGGGAACTGTCGTACCAAATATATTCATCCCGAAAGAAAATAAGGAAAAGAAAAACACTGGAGTGACAAAGTCTATCTTTTTTTCGTTTGTTTTCTTTTTCATTTTGGATTATAAATACAGATTTTGGCATTACTAAGGCATATGACTTGAGTTTCTACGTGATAATAACCTTTGGAGATACTATTACTGTTGTTATTCTTAGCCATTTAAAATTGAGTAGATCTCAAACTTTTAATTAAAAGTACTATAGAACCCTCCAACATTGGGCAGCTGTGGCTCAGGAGTGGTCGTCCACCAGTCGGAGGGTTGGTGGTTCGATCCCCAGCCTCTGCGGTCAGCATGTCAAAGTGTCCTTGGGCAAGATACTGAACCCCAAATTGTGTGTGAGTGTGTGTGAATGTTTGTCCCTACTGATGAGCATGTGGCACCTTGTATGGCAGCCTGTGACTCTGTATGAATGTGTGTGAATGCTGACGTGTTGTAAAGTGCTTTGAGTGATCGCTAAGATTGGAAAAGCGCTATATAAATGCAGTCCATTTACCATTTACCATTCCAAATGAAGCCAATATAGTCACTGAACTTGCCATGCCATATATGTTTTTTTTGTGTTTTTTTTTCTTTGATTCCCAGAATTGGGAAATGAATGACAATGCTTTAAACCAGTAAATAAGGGGAGTGAAAACTGAGAAACAACAGCCTAGGATTCACAAAGTTAATTATTATCATCCACTTGTTTTAGTGTGCTGCTATCCCTAAAAATATTTTCTGGGTTTCAGCTGAATCCTGCAGTTGCCTTAGTCATACTATCATAAATTCTGAATATCAGCACTGCTATCACTTTTCGAGGGACAGAAGAATTTCAGCCTTCCAAATTCTATACCAATCTGTACATAGTTTGGACTGTACTGTAAAAAAATTAAAATGTGTTCTCTTTAACTATATGCAAGTGGAAGTACACTGTGCGGCACCAAACCTGGCATCAATCTTATTTTTCTTGGCAAATGATCATGACCACAGGGCAGCAGTGCCGGTGCTTGGCAGAACAGTGATGTGGTTTCATAAAACAAAAGTTGTCAGACAGTCCTGCTGACCAACAGTGTGAGGGTACAACCTCATTAATTCCTGGAAAATATATTTTCTTTACAGCAAAGAGTATTACATCAACAGCTTACTTGATGGATTTGCCAGCTTAGTCCTCGATCGATCAAACCACGTTATGCATTACATCACAGCTAACTATTTCCGGTAAACTATGCAGGTATATTTTAGATTTTTGGATGCATTTTGTTTAAAGTTTCAGGCAGCCATATTCATTGTGGTACTGTGTGAAAATCAATTACCAGACTTGAAACTTGCTCTAGCTCTGTAATCAATCATGGTGAACATCAGGTCTGCATTAATATTTGTCAAAGTTACATATTGTTGTTTAATAATACAGTGCAGACTTTTTTCCTATAGTTCACTCAATTAAAAAAACATTACAAATTCATGTATTGAACAGTAGAAAAAGTACACGCCAGATTCTAAAGCGTGCATTTAAAAATGATTGTCAAAAATGTAAAGTATACATACTGTATGTAGTGATGTATGTTTAATGCTTTTTTTTATTATTGAAAGTTTTTTCTTTTCTAATGCAGAGCGTATCTTTTTACTTTAGTTTAGTCTTTTTAGATTTAGCAGAATGCATCACTACTTCCTATTCATTGCATTCTATTACACACACACGCACATGTGATATGGAAAGCTTATACACATGCATGTCATACATTTCTAATTTCCTTTGCTGTGTTTGAGTGCCATTGCTTTTTTTCTGCCCACGCACATACGCAGCTACTCTTAATAGTCTCAAAAACATTGTTTCAGGTGACCGTGGAGATGTAATACTCATTATCCCCCACATTTATCTCCATAGGAGCAACGCGCCATCATCATTGACAGGCACGCGACTCACCATCGAGCAGCAAGTCCCAAAGCAGTTGTGTGTAGTTACTGTACGTTGCCAGAGCACCACAGATATCCTCAGCAGGTGAACGCTTCTCAGCTTGATTTGAAGAAATGGAGCCAGCGAGGCACATATGCAACATGACCACAGCAGGGGGCCAACAACACTCAGCATGGCACTTCTCATTTCAGAAATCTGGCTGCAATGACAAACTTCAATTCAACCCCTCACCACGGGAAACGGCAAGTAAATATCGCGTTACTTCAAGCACCGACAGCTTGTTCTCTGAATTCCATTCTCATAAACAACACAACCGCACTGAAGGTTTAGGAAGGCTTTAAGTTAAACTAAAAACATTTGGCAACTCGTGAATGCAAGTGAGGAAGCTCTGTTTTGTAAATGCTTTTTTGAAATGCATACACATGCAGCCGAGCCCCTCGCTCGGTCTTTGGGGCATGACGAATAACTCAGAACTGTATACACTTTCATTCCCCGCATTGCACATTAACAAGAAGGATGGCAGCTGATGCATTTGAAAAGAAATGTAATTGAGATTGGGTGCAGTGGACACTCCGATATTAATTTCTCAGAGGGCAGGGCCTGCTGCGGGGCATCAGATAAAATGTAATTAGGCCCACATTTCATTTGAGAGCTTCTGTACTGCAAACATAGTCCTGAGGTGAAATCAGGTCACTGCTTTGATGATAAGTAATATTGGATGCCAAACGATCTATCAATCATGCCTGTAGGTTATTTAGAATTCAGAATTCTCATTCCCCACAGTAGAATGTATGCAGTGAGAAGAAAATGCTTTGACGTCTTATCGAGACATGATACTTTACTTTTAGCACATTTAACTATACCGTCAGGAAAAGTGAAAACCCAGATAATTTCTGCCCCGTAACAGTCACTCTTTTGCATAAGACATATGGTAGTAGTTGTAGTGACAAGGCCAAATAAGTAGTCTAACGTTTAGCAAGCTAAGTTCACTCAAATGCTTGTTCACATGGCCGTCATCAGTGGATGCAGTTTGCTCAGTTGTCATGAAACAGTAGATGTTTAAATGATTATTCTGAACACCTCGAGGCCTCCCTGCACATGTTGTCTTGAAAGTCAAAAGTAGTTAAAACAGAATTTGGAGCACATCTAAGATCGAGGGATTGCCTCCACATGAGCCGGGCGGCTAGCAGCTAACTGTGCTAACAGCACAAACAGCACAAGCAATGGCAACAGTGCTGACAGAGCTAACCTGAGGGGGAACCAGAGGGTGGCCGTTACGTTTCCGCGACAACGCCGTGGGTCGGGACGGTGTTATCTGCGGTAAACAATGTCTGAGAGCAGTGCCGAGCAGCCGGACCTGCTATGTACACAAAGCACAGAAAAGCTCGGATAACAACACATACAGAGGGAGAAGGGGGACTTCATTCTCTGCTCAGGACTGCGTTATTCCACCATATCTTTACAGAGCAAATCGTTGTTTGCTGCTATATTAATGCTCAGTATGCCATATATAGAAACTTTAAGCTTTACAGTTCATTCTTGAACTTAGAAACAGCAGTTAGCAAAAATACATAAAATCAAGTTCCACTTACTCGCGTCGAACATGTCCTTAAAAAAAAAAAAAAAAGAAATTATATATAAAGGTTAGGGAAATATCGTGGTTTTGCCTGAAATTACTATTTTGGTAAGGTTAGGGGAACTTTGTTGTCATGGTTACAATAATAACCTCCTGATTAAGGTTAGGGAACAATCATGGTTATGGTTATGTATTGCCTTGTGGCTGGAAACAGGAAATTGGCAACGGTCCGTGTTAAAGTCGGACGTTTTGTCGACCCATCCATCCACCGACGCTGACATTGTGTCTCTACAATAACGATGAGAGACCTTTTGTATGCGTGTCATCCCCCTCTTTCTCTCTCCCCACATTTCCTGTTTGCCTATCTACTGTATACTATCAACCAAAGGAAATATGTCCAAAAAATATTCTATAAAAAAAAAACAGTCAAAAGCTGAAACAAGTGAACCTTGGAAAGAGCCCGTTTTCTCAATGTTTCCAACATCAAGAATGAACTGTTCTCAAGAAGTACATTCTGTTTGGTCCCCACAAAGCATTTGTTTCAATGAAAATGAAGTAATCTTAGGCAGCATTTTGTCATCGGAAAAAGTCATTTTAATCCTCATTTTATTCATCTATTTGCAAAATATAATGTGGCATATGAAATAATATACATACATATGGATATATTTTTGCTCAGGTAAAGTTAACCAAGCATTCGGAGGTCTGCCAAACATACGGTATATATTTTTAGACCAGCAAGTGCAAGCGAGTTTTATGTCTTATATTTGATATGCTTTATCATTAGATGCAACCATTGTTCCTGAACATACAGGTATGCAAGGATATTCTGTTGAAGATGAATATTGAAGTCGCTACTAGAGCTCTGCCACGCTGCCAGATAGTTACCTGCACCACCTGGTCTGAATGTGTGAAGCCCTCTGTGCTTCAGAGACTAAGCCAAAGTCAATTACTTTTACCCTCAATGGCTGCTATAAGTGGTCCACAATCATTATATTCTCAAGTTTCAGATCTAGATGAACAATAACATTTCTCCTCAGAAACCATAACGTCGTACCTCAAACTGAAATCCTGAATAACCGTATTATGAGAAGGTCAACTGTACCGGAGCAGTGAACATTTTTTGAATGTCATACCAGGGAGATCACTTGGATTTGGGTTCCCTACAGGGCAACTTACTGACTTCAGATTGAACAGAAATAAGACACCTTATCCATCGAGCGCAGACCTGCGACAAAGCTGTTTCCACGAGTAAAAAATAATGCGTTAACCCACCCCGTGATTCGGATCTGTTCTGAAATTTCATGGGTTCTTCCTTGGCTACTGCTAAAATGAAAATCAGGCGAGTTGGTTTTTTTTTGTAATCCTGCTGATAAACCAAAAAAACTTGACCTCCATGGTGGACATGATAAAATGCAAGACGGTACAATATAATACAATAGCAGGTGTAGAAAGGCTGTATTATTTTCATCCGCTTTGTTAGCTCTGAAAAAAAAAAAAAAATTAAATAATAATAATAATAATGCAGCTGAGTTTACTAGACAATGTTTGAATGTGGTGGTTTGATTTGATTTTCTCCCTGACCAAAAAAGCAATGTAAACATATTGTCAACTGTTAGATGCATAAGTTAGAGCAAAGAGGTCCCAGTTGATTGATTAATATTGATTGATCATTCATATTCAGGGTTTTGTATTTTGACATTTAGTGTGATGTGAGTTTCAACTAATTTCACAATAAATCATTTGGCCTTTTCCTTTGTGATCATACCGTAATTTCCGGACTATAAGCCGCTACTTTTTTCCCACACTTTGAACCTTGCGGTTTATACAATGACGCGGCTAATTTATGGATTTTTCCCGCTTTCACAAGCTTCATGTCGCCAAAAAACTGAGCACCGTCACATAATGTGACGTAAATCGAGCGCGCTCAAACTTCCCATTCATTACGGTAATTAACTTTTTTACGAAATTTCTCGGTGTTTCATTCAGTGTACCAAATGAACCTCTAAAAACATTATGCCAACCTTCAATTGCATTATTAGTTCTTGGAATGTCTTCAGCAGCGGACATTATGAACAACGGACATTTTAAACAGCGGACATTATGAACAGCGGACATTATGAACAGCGGACATTTTAAACAGCGGACATTATGAATGGTCACGATTCTGATTACGGTAGTCATGTTGTCACCCTCATCATGGCAAAGACACGGAGAAAGGCTTATGATGCAGCTTTCAAGTTGAAGGCGTTTAAAGGCCTATTTATTTTTGTTTTAGTTTCGTTAAAGCCTGTGTAAAGTTCATTTGTTTCAATGTACCGGTAGGCACCTGCGGCTTATAGACATGTGCGGCTTATTTATGTACAAAATACATATTTTTTAAAAATTCAGTGGGTGCGGCTTATATTCAGGTGCGCTGAATAGTCCAGAAATTACGGTATATAACTTGATAATTATAATTCTATTAGTATGTTTGGATATAGTATTTTACACAACGTATGCTTAAGAATACATTTCCTCGTAAGTTTGCAAAAAGATAAAGGTGTGACATCACTGAACAAGAAAGTTCAGTGATGTCACTGGCACAAATGGCACTTCTCTCTGTTTCATTGGTGCTGGTTGGAGCCACAAGGCACTTCCTTACACCAGTGCGCCGGGTAATGACATTTATCATAAACAGCTGCCTGCCTGTGCCACGTATGAATGAGTGTCAAAGAAGTCGTCCCTGTACTCCCTTAATATTATACGGTAAATAACATTGCCTCCCACTGACAAAATAGGTAAATCACTGCTTAATCCAAAAGTCATACATTCAGAATTGGATGTAATGTATCTCACATTTACGTTATAGCTTACATTGCACTTGCAGATTCAAAGGCATTTTGTAAAGCGGGCAGATGCATTAATCTAAACGCCACAACCAACCTCCCCCCTTTCCCTCTCTGCACACAAAACAATCTACAATCTGTTTCCCCTGTGGTGGCTCCTCCTGACTTATGCAGAACTCAAATCTTCCCAGAGTTATTTATCACTTTCCTTTGCGTCGGGCGAATCTCCATTCTGCAGTATAAAGAGCCGGCATAGAGCCCTAGATGCTCCCACATCATTAAAGCAGTACGGAGATAGTGTAACCTGGCTGACAAGTCCTGCACATTGGCTCTACATATAGAGCTTTATCTGTGTAGTCATGAGCTAATTCAGGAGGAATCCTACCAGCTCTTCAACAGTATGAACATTATGGCTCTGACCCTTGCACGGGTCACTGGATTCACACCCGTTCAGCACTTCTAGAGGGATGGAATGTCATCACCTGCCTTTCATGGCGAATCACAAGGACACAGTGAATCATGATTAGGGGTGATAGCCATAACTGTGGCTGTGGATGCAGCAAAAGAAACGCACAGCGAGTTGGGAACTGGCAGTTATATATGTCCCGGTGAGTCATAAAACAAAGCTGAATTTAAATGAGAATGTCTTTTGCATAGTGTTGAATGTATAGGAGGAATCCGGCTCCCTAAATCTGCCCGAGTGCAAATAGTACTTATGTGATGAGCTATTGTCTGGCCCCATTGGAAAAAAAGGTTTCTGATAACGCAGCTTGAATTAAAGAGGAGGCGGTGATGCGCACCAATGTTGTTGAACTGAAGCTTTGGGGACAAACAAATCAATGTGCAACTGAGGAAATAAAACATGTTTTTTTACTGTGTGGATACCTTCCTGCAAGTGTCAACAGGAAGTTCAGTTTAGGACAAAATGAACAACAGGTAATACATACAAATGCTGCGGCTGCAGGCCATCAAAAAAAAAGCTCTATGAAGTATAGAATATTTTTTTGTAAATTGATTTAATCAGTGTAATTCCAAGATGAAAATTCAAGGTCTTGGTGTCCAAATTGTTTATGTAAATTCAAACGATTCACACAGGATTTGTCAAATGAGAATAATTATTGCCAATTTGACCATTTACTGCAGTTTTTCCAAGTAAAAAAGTATAGAACTCTTCAGAGAAACTAAGAGAAAAACGTAACTCTGGTGGAAAAGTTTATGTATTAAGGTTACCAGTAACGTTGCTATTATTTACAATTTACTGCAAAAATAAGCAAAAGGGTAACACATTTTCCTTGAAAATGTATAATTCAATACTACCAATACTAATGTTATTTTCTGGTGATAGGCTTGATGGCGTCATAGTAAACACCTCCTGAGCAAATCAAGAGCCAAGCTCTTATACACAAGTTCAAGTTGTTGTTTTTTTTTTTTTACAGATCTTAAGATTTAAAGTTTAAATATCAGTGTTGGATACTTGAAGATCCCCGGGACCGGGGAAAACGTTTAGAAAATGTATTATCATGCTTTTAACATTTTATTAAGGAAGACAAATCCTGCAGTTGCCTTCAGAAAGGAACCCAAACAGTCCAAATTACAAAGTTTCACTTCTGAAAACTGCCCTGCTTATGATACTTTGATGAAGTTTAAGGCCCACAACATGTACCGTACTACATTTCTCAAAAAGGAAACCAATACCAGTGATATTGAAATAGCGTCTGTTGACTCTTTGATTGATTATCAGCCTGAGCGTCAATCCCTCACCAGAGGTCTAGAGGTAAAATGCATCTCAGGTGTTTTGTGATTTAGAATGTTCCTATCCATCATACATGGAGGCATAGCCACCAAAATGCCTGCATCTTTAAAGTAAAAGGGATAGGTAATGTTGGTATCTTGCCCATATAAGAACATAATGCAGTTAAGCTTGTTCCTTCCAGAAAGCTACAACATTTTCTGTTAGATCTTGTAAAAGAGGTTTGTTGCTGCGAGCCAGTGTCACACTACACGTGGAGCCACCTGGATTTAAAGGTCATTCTCTCCCATTGCAATTTCACCATTCACTTCTGGGAGACAAGAGATACGTGGGGTTTAATCTACAGGTATTTCAGACACCAGCGGGGGTCAGAAAGATGAGAAAGCCTTGTTGTTATTAATACTGATGGACTTAAGAGAAAGAAACAAATAAATACAGAAAGAGAAATTACAGTGCAATGCTCCAGTGTCGTCCAGCTTTTTAATCGTAGCTACACAGAAATATAGATTCTCTTGGCAGAATTATTATTGGTAATATCAGGGACAGAGGATCTGGAGAATGAGGAGTAACGATAACAATAGGGGGGGGGGGGGGGGGGGGGGGAAACGCCGCCTGCGCATTCGTTTTAATGGAGTTTGCTCAAGTCACATTTCTTCTTGCACAATAAGCAATTTTTACCCAGTCGATAAAAGCCGCTGCAAAATTGTTTACTTCCCTTGCAGGTAAATCATTTCAAAATTGGTTTGATATTAAGGCATATCCCTGAGAGCATGTACACTGTGGATGTGGGTGATTACAAAGCAAACTGCTGCAACCTTTCTGGACTTCCTAAAGACCCCTGTACTCTTTCTAATTAGCTCTTTATCCCCTCCAGGACACAAGATAATGGCCAGGTGTGAATGAAAATTGTAGGTGGATTTGTGCCCCGGGCATATGTCGGATGCTGTATGTGTTCGCTGAACGAAAGCAGTTCATTTGTAAAGCTTCGCAGTCAAGTGGGAGTAAGTCATGTTATTAAAGCATAATCTTGTTTCTGCCCTTGGTAGTGTCCCATTGGCTCCCAAGGGTTGAAATAAATGGGTATGTCACACATGTATTCTACGCAGTGCTTCACTCTATTTACATTGGGAAATCAAAGAAAAAAAACTGTAATAGTGATGTACTGTTGCTCAATGCAACGCAGAATTGAGAAGCTTCTCACAGCTGGAAAAAAGAAAAGAAAGCTTTTTTTTTTGCAGGTTAAGACCTCATCTGTTCAGTGATTACATTTCATCTTGATGAAGTTACCCATCCTGCAATCCAAACAGATTTTCACCCACACGTTACTGTCTGGCTCCTTCAGTGCAGCTGCTAAAATATTACGACCATGTGAACTTGGTGTCATGGTGACCCCCTTCATCCTCCTACTCCGTGGACACACACACACTCAGACTGCCTCAGGCTGTCTATACATGATCACCGGCAGAATCCCCTCGCAACAGCATGCACCACCACTTTCCTGCAGAGGGAGAGGGATGATGATGATAAAGCTTATTGCAGTGCTACCTTGAGTGTTGAATACTACTCCCTCCCTACCAGACACATGTTTTTTGTCTTTTTTTTAGGAGGGACAGGGGATCTTTAGAGGGAGATAGCAGGTCAACAGTACATTAATAAAGATTAATTTGAGATGCGGCTCAGCTGCTGTTTTTCTAGTCATACATCTGTAAAAGATATTGTGATTTCTTTAAGAGCCTATTGACAATTTTCTAGTTTAGTGTATAAGGGCTGAGAACATTATGATAGGAGTACATGATGGGCTTCCTCATGCTCTATTATGTCTCATAAGTTGCCATTTTTAAGTTGATACTATTTGTTCAGTTTTGGTGGCAAATTTAACAATTTTTTTTTTACCACTTGAGAATTAAAACAAATGGTTTAAAAATTCCTCCAAAATACTACTTTAGGACACCAAGACCTTGAGGAACACCATAGAGACATCCTTTCTGTGATTTGGTTTCAAACACAATTGCTCACAACCTTCTTGTATTGTAAATATACCTCGGAACACCGTACAAGGTCTTTAGTTTGTGGTTGTAAAGTTTCATGAGGCTGTGATCATCCTAGAGGTCACAACAGGTTTTAAACAGTGAAGTCAATGCTTTCACTACAATGAAATGGCTACTATGGGAACTGACATCGTCACACATGAATACAAAAAGGGCTCATTGGATCGACAAGTGTCTCAGCTGTCCATACACACCCATGGCCTTACCTGCGCCTTTCCAAGACTGTTTAGGGACCTCAGCATGCAGAAACCATTTTTAGAATAGACGAAAATAACACACCTACACTGCATGGTTTACCCTCAAATCTGCATAGGATTAGCATACAGTGCACATGTCTGTAAAGGGGGGGGGACTCGTGGGTTATCTTGTTTTGTATGATACCAGTATCTTCACTCTAGCTTTAAAAACTGAGCCTCTGAAAGACAAGTCAAGTCAGCCAAGGATGCCGGCATCCTAGCGGAGTGCAAGAGGTTAAATGTAACCCTTTTCAGATTACCGTACAGTTTAACAAGAAACCTAAAAAATAAGGGTGTATTTGACTCTCTAGTGACATCATATCAAGTATGATTTCATTAGTATCCGTTCTAACAGTTCTTGTTTGTAAATGATACAATGGCAAATCAGCACTGAGCTGAGCTCTCAGCCTGACTCTACATAAAGACATTTAGCTCTAGAATGCTTCGCATGTCAAAGCGTTCAAAAATCAAGTGTCTTGATAAAGTTTATTGCTTTTGGGTCTTACCTGCGGCTTATATCTTTTCTGTTGTTCATTTCATTTTGAACTGCCTCTTTGTTGCCAACAATTACACTTTCAGATCCGCCATGAAAGAGCCTTTTTCAAACTGCCCGCCTTATGGCTTCTTTAGGGGTCCACAGCTTGTACCAGAAGTGTTGGATTTAGTAAGACATTTCATTCAAAAACGGCCTGTACTTTACCAGCCTGCAGAACTGTTGTACCAAATCCGAGAGGATGTTTCTAAAGAAAGTATTTTAAGAATTATACATCAGAAGTTTTATGGTATTCATCGGAAGGAAAATGTCTAAAAGAGAATGTCTGTTCCGCTTTGCGTTCTGCAATAAGCCATTGGGTATAGCACAACTAAAGAGGGATAACTGCGCAGGAGATGCTTTATGGCGGTCACACAGAGTTGCTGCTGCATGTTGCTGCTCTATTTACATTTGACTGAAGGATTCTTCTCTTCTTTCTCAGTAGCCAGCTGAATAACAGCACTGCCTCTTTTCTGAAGCCTTTCAGAGATCCTTCGTTCTGAAGGATGTTTTTCATAATAAGGCATGGTGCATCACCATAGCCAGCCTTGGTTTACAGCCTGCAGAACAGATATTTTTCTACCAGGTGAAGGAGGGATGCTGGGAAGATTTAGAGAGGGAGGAGGTGTGTGGGGAAGTCCTGATTATTGAGGTGTACGTTTTTCTCCCCCACTGTGTTTTTGTCTTGTTAGCTGTTCATTAATAACAAACAGGGCTTGGGAAGTAGTTTGTCAGCCCTATCGTGCCGGTCTTTTTTCATACGCCATTGTTCCAAAAACCCTTAGTACACTTCGTGCCCTCCTCGATGACCCATAACTCGCAACTAAATCAACGTCGTGCGAGAAGCACAACGGGCACATGAATTACAGCAACACATCAGCGGGATTTATCCTCTCGCAAAGGGGTGTACAGCAAACAGATACCACCGTAACATATACATTTTGTGAATTATTCATTTTCAAGCACACATACGGAACACATACGGAACCACTCACACATATATATATATATATATATATATATAAAAAACTGCAATATTTCTTATGGTTTTTCAGTGCTCTGACGGATAAAGCACAGGCTCTGCCAGAATTATTGCTTCATTGTGTTCAACACTGCAGGGACCTCTAAAAATAAATGAGCAGGCAGACTGTAGGAAGTGCGCTGGGTGGCTATTTAATCAGCATGCCTGTATTATAATACTGTAGCTTTCAGTGTTTTTGTCAGTGTCTCTGTCACGTGATTGGCACGTTAATGTCTTTTAAGGTAAACACACTCGGTAGCTGCTGGCATTTATTACTTGTTGTCACTTATAATTGTTTGGATAGGGACAGAGACGTGAAATTAAGCTACGGATACCCGATGTTCTGTGCCAATATTCAATCTGCTGATGTTTGATCATTACATTTTAGTATTTGTATGTCATGACGGAAAACGTGAACTGTTTTTCCACAATATTTAAAGCTGGTAGAGCTATAAATAAACAAATTAAAAAAAATATAGAGCCAGTGAAACATAGTGATAATAGAATAGAAGATCCTGACAAATAATAAAAATCAATATTGACGATGATAAGAATGAGAAAAATAGGAAAAGGGGGAGAGAACGGAAGAGAAGAAAAAAGAAGCAGGCAAAAGAGAAGGAAGGAAGAACACAGAGAAGGAAACTAAGGAAAACGAAGACAAGGAGGAGAAGAAAACAATTATAGAGAGGGAAGGAAAATGGAGACGGGAGAAAAAAAAATAGAGGAAATAAAAGGAGAAGGAAAAGAACCAGGCAGAGGAGAAGAACAAGGAAAGGGAGACCTGAAGAGGAAAATAAGCTAAGAACATGGATAAGGAAGAGAAAAGGGAAAGAGGGGAACAGGGAGACAAAGGGGAAAAGGAGACAAAAGAGAAGAAAGACTGAAAAAATGCCACTGAAGTTTCGAAGAGGAGGGAGATGGAATGAACTGGTGGGAAAGGAAGAAACATGAAGAGATGAGGGAGAAGTTGAAAGATAAGGAGACAAAGCAAAGAGGAAATGGAAAGAAATAGGAGGAAAAGAAGAAAGCAGAAAAAAAGACAAAATCATAAAGATTATGTCGAAGCAAAAGAAGAAGGAAGAAGAAGAAAATGTAGAAAAATTCAATATCAATATAGAGGCAGCGGCACTAAAACAGTATGTGTCTGTGTGTGTGCGTGTGTGTCATTGTGAATGTTCATGCATATGGTGGCATTACTAGCCATTTCAAAATCTCTTGTTCAGAATCCTTTCATCTCCAGTAATCCCTTTCTCTCTGGAAGTACGGATTACGTCCACGTATGGTGGACTAAAGTGTTCATCCATACAGAAACTTGATAACCTTTCAGTCTCACCTTCAGAATCAACCCGGCAACGGAAAACTCTGGGTGCCACGCTCACATGTTCGCATGCGGGCCTGCGAAGGAGAGAATGTTTATCTTGCACTGTCAGTACGAGACAGACGGTGTCATTACACATGCTGCTGCCATCGCTGCCAGAGGCTCGCAAGCACAGCCAAGCACCGCTGCTTTCCATGGAGGTAATCTGCAGTGGCAGAGGCAGGCTAGATTATGGATAGAAGATGAGGCTGTGGGCTGGCCCACGGGCATCCCCCCAAGCTTTTGTCTGTCACGCTGTTTCGCTGAAGCGCAGGGCACCTCTTTGGGGGGATGAAAGGATCTATCTGTCTGTAACTGAGCTCGCGGAGAGGATGAAATGGATTTCGGCTGGAAACGGGCTGGGCGCGGCCGGTGAGACGTTTAAACATCTCTGCTAGAGTTGGAGAGGAGAAACACAGCGCGCGGTCGCTCATAACAAGTGTCCCAAGCAAGGCTGAATGAAGACAACAGGCCCCGCGCAGCCGACACAGAAACCTCTGCAAAGGGGGGGCAGCGCGGCATCCGCACACAGAAACTAAATGGATTAACGTTGTAATTTAGCATTTTAACATCCAGCATTTCAACCGTCATTCCCTCGTACATACAGAACGTTCATGCAGGATGCTGTCGGTTTACCGTAAAAAAGAAAATATTTCTTAGCAAAAGCAACATTATTGACCTTCGCCACTGCTACATTTAACTCCATCTTTCTGCGCTTACACTTTGTCACCTCTGTGTTAAGGCTCTCTGCTCCTTCTGACAGATATTATGCAGACATGCCTGAGCATGAAATTCTCCAATATTCATCGTGGCCTGTGTATTCTGTGAAGCGTGATTTGAATTTCGACTTCAAAAGGTTTTCTGTCTTTAAATGAAATGTACATTCCTGGAGTTACTCTCTTTAAATTCATGCACCTTCAAATGTTGAAACTACCACTTATATACAAATTGAAAATACATGTGTCGCTGGGAAAAGGCTGTATTATTTTTCATGAGGGCATGAATCCAAGAGAGCTGCTTGTAAAAATCAGAAATGAAAAATAAAATATGACGGGTATAAATGCTGCTGAGAGATACTTTTATTTACTTTGGAAGTCCAAAAGTTTACAAAGTAATGACTGCGGCAAGAGACATGACATTTTGATTTAATTTAATATGAAGAGAAACGACAGCAAAGGGAAGCTCTCGAGGAAGCCAAATAAAATGTATTGTTTGATGGCGGACAACAATGCAATAAAAAAGAAGTAAAAAGCTACCTTGCTCCATCTATAACAGCATATAATTTCATTGAATGTTCAGTAAAGGAGATTACTGTTTCATCACACTGCATTCCATGAGGTGTATATAATAGAAAACAGTATCTGTATTTCATAAAAACCGAGGTATCATACAGGGCTCGAGATCTGTGCGTGCTGAGACGGAGGACAAAGTTTGCCGACCCATCTACTTCTGCAGTTTTATATAGGTCTAGTGTGGAGGAAGTCAAACCTCTGGGGGATAGTGTGTCAGAGGCGGTATGCATTAGGACGAATGTTGCCTGTGGGGTGGAAGCATACAAGGTCAGCAAAGCATTTGTGTTGGAGAAAGTCGTGCTGATAGTGATGATGAAGTTGCCAACTAAACTGCGCTCCAATGCATTAAGGCTTTGGATTTTCCCTAGTTCAATCAACTTCTCGCAGGCGGTCTTAATGCAGTTTTTTGGTCTTCATCCTGACCCATTGGAGACATGGGCAGGTCAGGGTCTTCAGCAGCAGTAGTAGAAATAGCCTGGCATTGTTACAGTGGATGCACTTTTGAAAAACTAACTAAGTTTGTAAAGTCTTTTCATGCAGAACTCGAATTTGGTTAGCTTTGAGATACAGATGTGTGCCATTAGCCATTTGCAAACCAAGTAGGGTTTTTGTAGTAAACTAAAACCAAAATAAGCGAAAATGATATTGCCTGGTTAAAAAAACTAATAAAAATGAATGTATATTAATTTCATTTTTTTTTTTATTTTTTTTTTTTATATATAATATGTCACCACAGAAGAAAAAAAAAAAGGAGACTGCATGAATTTCCGTCAACTCTCGTGACATTGAACATGACGAATTGAACTGACTTGAGATTCCAGTCCATGGCGCTGTGCAGTAATTTCTTGACAATTAATTCCTTTTGTTTCCAGATGCAGTCATTTCCTTTTTTTTTGAGAATTAAATAACAATGATTGTAATATTCAAATGCCATGTAACTAAGCTGTTCAGGTCAGGTCTAATGTTAACCAACTGTGGCTGGGATGAATTTCTCTGAATAGAAACTGTGTCCTGCTGTGTGTTTAGTTTCGTTAGCTGGCACACACACACACACACACACACACACACACACACACACACACAG
>CALSBV010011200.1:26529612-26546543 GCA_943590825.1 Bovichtus diacanthus | reverse complement strand
CTCTCTCTCTCTCTCTCTCTCTCTCTCTCTCTCTCTCTCTCTCTCTCTCGAGATTCCAATATACTCTATTTGCATCAATGGGTAATGGCAATTGTAAAGCATGCATATGACATAAGACAACATATAAATGAAAAACATGAAGAATCGATGACGGAAATACATGAAACTTGTACATTATATAATAACAGAAATAAATCCAGTTTAAAATGTATCATACATTAAAAACTATATACTATACTATATATATATATATACGTATACATACATTACGTTCAAACACACATTTATGCATTCTACAGAGACACAGTATTCTTACAGGGTTATTAGAAATGTAATTCTATTTTCCAAAACTACATTTGCTATTTTGTAGAAGACAGGGTTGAAAACAAATTTGACAATGTGAAACAAGATCATATATGAAAGAAATGTTAAAGAACCTAATTATGACAATACGCAACAATAGAAATTGGATCTTATTGCAGGATATTGGATCACACATAGATGCATGTGGATGCACATATTGTGAATACAGTCAGGTTCACACATAGTGTATTCATTTCCGTACCTTTACAGGGTCTCAAACATCTGTTTTCTCTCTGGACTGATGACAGGTGAGATTGTAAAGTGCAGATATTTGTGTTGTTGTTGTGTAGAATGCAGACTCTCCTCACAATTTAAGTCATAGATTTGTTTACACGTAATCAACCTTAGAAATGATAAACTATTAGAGAAAAAGTCAAATTCCTAAAATATAAAAAGGATTACAAAATTTGGTTTGAATATGCTAATCTAGCAAGCCATACTCACCTTAAAAACGGCCGTATAGGTCATCGGTGTAAACTGCTTATTATGACCCATATTTAAATGTGCTACTCGTGGCTGTAGCAATGATGATGCAAGCAAACGAGGAAGACAGGGGTAATATTATCAATATTATTATTCCACGTAGCGAGGAGGTCTGGGGGGAGACCGGAGTTTGTGTCCCGTGTGAAACCCAGAGTTAACAGGTTGACTTATTTTAAGTTATATAGTACGTGACCACGTCAGGTACGTAACATAGTAACTACGTCACCTACTTAGGTATGTAACAGACGTTTTTATTTTCACCCAAACTGCGATCTTTTCCTAAACCTAACCAAGTAGTTCTGTTACCTAAAATGACCAGCATTTCACCGTTTCACAAAGTTAAATAGAACGGTCACACGTGCAGTTTTTGTCAGTCATTGGCAAACAACCTATTCTGCCATTGAGGTATGAGGACGTGTCGTAATCTACCCAAATCTGTAACCGTTTCAAATAAAAAAAAAAGAAAAGTGCATGAATGACATGAATGGAAAAAAATCTACAACATCTACCATTAAACCCTGCAACAGCCTTGCAGCACTGATCTATCTCCCATTGACTCTCCTCTTTGTGCACAATACAATGATGATCTCACGCAGTCAGAAAACCACACAAGACCTCACAGTGAACAAGTCCGGTTAATTAGAAACAGGGTTTTATTGTACTCAAACAAAACAAAAAAACTTGTGTAATCCTGCGCGAGTCTTAAAGAAGCTCAGCATTTTCTTAAGTTGATTAATGGCAAATTTGGTGACCCAGATGAGCAATAAGTAAGGCAGATTCTGATTAAAGCACTGTCAGGCTATTGGCTCTTTTAATCACCACATTATGTATGACTCTGGCTGCACTGAGATCTGTAGGCTGTGGGCAGCATTCAGCGAAGATGATTCTCCTTTTTTCCCAATTGACTGTTAGCAATTTATCATTTATAGAGACATAGAAGCAGTTAACTGGCATCCTGCTCCACCACTTATTGCTACTTATCCAAACAAAAGATGCGATGTCTTATCCATCAAAGCTCATTGGTGGAGATAACTTTGAAGACGTATTTTTTAAGCAGAAGCACATCTCCGCGGAGTACAGTGAGGCGCATATTTCATCTAGCACCTGGAAGTGTCAAGCAAACTCTTGATTTTTTTCCATCCTGTAGCCCACGATGGAGAGAACAAGTAAAGCCAACACTGCTGTGACAAAGCACTGACAAAGGCTGTCAGGTTTTCAGGCTAATTAAAACCTCAGCTTCACTCAGTTCCCTGATCACTCCTCACAAAGACCCTTGAGTGGCATCAATGAGCACGCCCAGGCTTAAGTGAATGTTTACCTCCCCTAATGACTATCTGTCTCAGTGCTGAGTAAATGCAACTGCCTTGGTCCTCCCCGCCACTCGTTAAGGTTACACATGCTCACGCTGAGACAAGACCTCAGCCCCGAGGTCTATGTACCAGCTGTTTGTCGACACAAGACCATTTGCAGGTTGTTATTATTTTGCGGTGCGTAATGATTGCTGGACTGCCCGGAGACTTAGTTACGCACAGTGTTGCTTAACAATAAGAAGAACGCTAGTTAGATTCCACATCTCTGTTCTGTCTGCTTGGAGCTGCATGCCAGTTCTTTGTGCTTTCTTAAAAATCCAAGTCAGGTGGACGAAGTAATCTGAATTTTAAGTGTGAATACACGATGAATGTGAATGTCTCTGTAACAGTGTTCGCCCTGTGATAGAATGGCGAGCTGCTCAAGGTTGTTTTCTTGCTTGCTGGCTCAACTCTCGCCGGGATGGGGGATAAAACCCCAAAATTGGTGGTAGAACCTTTGATGATGAGGTTAGATGAAGCGGACACGGTGGCTAGATGAACTCCAGATTTCATTGAATGTTACAATGCAATTATTATATGAAGTCAAGTTCTACATCCTTTACTAACTAACTGACTAACTAACTGTGTAGAAATACCACAGTTTAAAAGTACCCAATTTCAATTAATTACAATAATGTCCTTCATAAAGATCACTTAATACTGTAGCTGTTAATTTTTTCCCTCTGAAAGGAAATGTAGCTTGAAATTGAAATACTTAAATTACTCTTATTTGGCCACTTGGGGACAGTACAACAAGCTGTAAACACAACATTGGCATGTCATTACTTTAAAAAACATGTTGTGTTAAGTATTAGTGTTAAGTATTAGAAAGTATTTACTATTTACATACTAGCAGACATATACTGACTTTAGCATTCATTTAGAGTTTCCGGTCACCTGGTAAATGTAAGTCTGATATTCACTCTCCTGCCAGCTCAAATCTGGTCTCCACCCACTCCTGAGGGAAATATCTGCCTGCTAAATCCTCCACTGTGTTCACTAGCTTGTCGCTTAACTTTCTGTGCTATTAAGTGCTGAGTAAGTTAAAACCAAAACAATGAGCTGAAAGTCACTAAAAGAGTAGCCTCAATAGAGATGAAGGAATCCAACCTGACGCAGCAGATAGTTTGTTAACACAGAACTATCTAAAGAAAAAAAGCCATCATTGTAACCTGTTTGGAAAAGGGCAGACACTTTCAAAACACATTTTAAACACATGGTTATACAGATGATGAAGGGTGCCTTCTGGATATAAGAACATTCTGGCTCATCACCAAACAGCAGACAGACACAGTTAGTGAGTAGCCTGGTGAAAATCGAGCAGCTAAAGAGATAGAAAGAGAACGAATATTTTCTTTTTTCTTTCTCAGGATTCGGGACTGTAGAGACCACAAACAGAGCTAAAAGAGAGTGAATATTTTACTTAAAAGGCGATATGTAAAAAATGGTGTGTTAACAACTTCTTTGTACTGCCCCAAAGTGGCCAAAAAAAAAATCTGTTTTAGACATTATAAGTTTGTGTGCATTTTCTGTTCATTATTCTTGGCTGCAAGACAAAAAAAAATCCATTGAAAGACAATAAAGTTCAAGCTCAATTAAAAGTTGAGGCAAAATATACTGTAACTCTGGATATGATAGGAGCAAGATGGTACAAATGGAAATGTGTGTTGCCATTACTGGATAGTACTTGTAGTAGTATTGCAGAATTCCAAGTAACATTTCTTCATGGTTTGCAAATTTCAAAACCTGCTCTGAATGCGGTTGCCAAGGTTCCACTCAATCTTTGGTCACTGCGGCCTCAAAGAGCATATGGATGAATCCTTGTTACAGGTCACTGCTCTGCCACTGTGACCTACACATTTCTTGCCCCTTTCTTGAGCCATAATGAGCCCTTTCCTGTGACATTCTCTTTGATTTTTTTCTTACTAGCACTGCGCTAGTTTACATTTGATCCCCATTGAAATCCTTATGTTCCATCAATTTGCAATCAATTTTGTTGCCTTGAATGTCACGACTGAAAAGAAAGAAACGGGCACGGTTGTCACATCACAGTACAAACGTAGTGCAGACGTATCTCATCGCGCACACACAAACTAACACAAATTGATGAATGATTTATTTAAACCGGTAAATATGAGCTGCGGGGACTTGTTTCTACTCTGCTCATGAGTTTTGGGGCTCTGAAACATAGAAAAACAGCATTCTAAAAATTGCCTTAAATGCAACGTGATTCCATGAAAGTAATGAGCCGTGACACTCCCTACCAAGAATCATCTTTTATTCAAAACTTTAAATAAAAATAAAAAACTGTAACCTGTGCTTGCAGGCAAACTTTTAATGGTCAGTTTCAATGCAACTTAAAAAACAGGCTTGTAGAAAAAAATTCTCATCCAAAAACAAGCCAATACACCAAAAAGAATGTCTGTTCCTATTAGGTAGTTGTCCTTCACAAGTCATCATGGCTGCCAGGCAGGGTCAGAATAAAAGCCACCCAATCCCAAGACATGATGATGAAACCGTGACAAATCAACTCATTCTTTCACTCCAGAATGTGCAAGTCCCTATGCCACAGGATTTCAGTTTCTCTTTGAGTTTGGGAGCCAGTGAATCTCACGACTCAATTGTGTTCATTTCTCTAATCCAAACCCTGTATAAACCCCCCCTTTGAACGTCTGAAGGAAAGCTGAAAGGCAGCACATATCCCTCCCTTCGTTCGCCTGCTCTCTGCCTCTCTGATCCACGCTGTGTCCGACGCACAGGCTCTCGGATAGAGCGGGGATAGAGCAGATCTAATTAAGTTTGCTGATGGTGAAAGTGATGATTAGGCTGCAGGAAGAAAGGAGAAGAAGGAAGAGGGCGAAGAAGATAACGAGAATAACTGCAGGGGGTTGGATACACTCTCATCCTCTTCACGATCGTCATCTTCCTCATCATCATCATCATCATCATCATCATCACCAAAACCATCATTAAAGTCATTATTCAGATGATTCAAACTTTTTATTAAGACTAATTTACAGGAAGATCATATCCATTTTAATAATCTACAATTGGTAATTGACTCCACGTCTAGTAGAGTCCTAGAATAATAATTGATTAAATCAAATTACAGTGTTTCTGGTTCTTTGAATTACTCAACTTTTCCAAAAACCCATTTTTATTATTTGTTATTGGAAAATGGATTGTGCCAATCTGTAAATATGTTCGCATGAATTAAAGAAACATAAAATGTCTGTGAAGGCAGTGGATTTACTAAACTTTATATGTGCTGCTTTTTATCCTGATCTCATACTGTATCCTCTTTTCCTCTCATCCTGTTTTTAATCTCTGTTAATCTCAACAGCAGGTAATTTCTGACTCAAGCACATCGACATCCTCTGATGCACCCCCTCCTCCTCTCAACACCTCCTATTCTCACTTCCTCCAGTTACGCCTCAGCCAACCGGGAGTGAGCTCGCCGCTGGAATAAATTAAATTGCGGCGGTACGATACAGAGGGAGGGAGAGAGCGCCGCGAATGCCATTCACACATTCAGTGCGCTGGGAGTCCGGGCACCGTCAGCAGCATCAGCGGGCTTTCCGTGCGCCCTGCATGCGCCCTGAGCGCGTCTCTCCAATAAGGAGCAGAAATGAGTTAGAGGGCAGCTGCCAGCGACGCTCCTCAAATGCGGGTGGTCGTTTGACCCCTGCACTTTCACCGAATTCCAAAACCTACTGGTGTGTTAACATAATTGGTCCACCTGGAAGGTTTGACCCTGTGCGCTCTGGAAGCATCGTGTCCGCTGCGACTCATTCCGTTGGATTGGACCTACAGTACCTACCGCGCATCGTCTCTCCGCTGGAAATATGACACTGTGAAAGAGAGGAGAAGAGCGCGCTCCTAGGAGGTTGGATGTCATCTTCTGTTTCACTCAAGTTGCGCTGCCCCTAATTGTGCGTCTGTTTGCATTTGTGGCGATAATCCTCCCAGAAAAAAGTCCTTTGCCAATGTCGCCGCGTCTATGCGCCGAACCGAACCCAATTTCACGGTCCTATCAGGGGATTTTGAGGAGACTAATTCCGATCAGTCACGGACCACAATACTTACAGAAAAAGGTAAAAAAAAAAATCATCATATTAAAACAATAACGGAAGCTTTTTCTAATCTCCAACCACAATTTAAAGGTGCATTAGTATAAAATATTATTTGCTTTATTATGTACATAAAAAAATACTCCAACCCCTAAAACTAACGACTTGCCATCATTACTGACCCAGCAATACTGGAGAAATGCAGCTCTTCATCTTTATCCCACTCACGCCCAAACCAAAATTACAACCTTATTGTTCCCTCTGTCTGCCTTGCTTCAACTCCTCTACCTCTCCCTGTTCCTGTCCTTTCTCCTTTCCAGCAGGACTCATCCAGAGTGCAGGGATAATGAGGAGTCACCGGGGCCGGGGGAAGCAGCATGAGTGGCCCGTGCATCTCCATTAGACTGACGGCCCTCATGTTTCTATGGAAGTGGTTAACACTAAGCCTGCTCCAGAGCTGGGTGACACTAGGGGCCGGAGCGGCGGACCCTGTCAGGGCTGGCTTTGGGGGCTCCACCGGGCAACTGGGCTGGCTCCTGTCGGACAAGGGTCCCTTTCACCACTCCCAGGAGTTTGTTGATTTCACAGAGCGCTACCAGCAAGGATTCACCACCAAATACAAAATATACAGGTGAGAAGCAGTGGCCGGCAGGGTCAGGAATGACTTATCTGCAAAAGCTGAGATGCAGCTTGTGTACTTCCTTCTTGTGGGAAAAAAGTTTTTTTTTAGAAAAGTATATGCAAGAGATCACATAATACTCTTTTATAAAGAGTATAAAAGATGCAGATTTAGTAGGTGGCAAACTGTGGGACGGAGCGTTGATACGATTACTTAGTGGAGTTTTGCATACAAAGCTCTGCATGTGTTCTGCTCAGATGCAAGCCTCTTTGGGTGCGACTGGCTGCTTCCTCATTTTGTGGGCAGCAGACACATATGGTTTGAGTCCGATACAAAACCTCTGCATAGAGTGCTGCATATCAGTGGAAACTCAAACGGAGATACCGCAGGAGGGTTTGGGCAAAGCAGCAGGACGTAACAGATATCTGACTGAGCCAGTTGATGTGTGACAGTGGGAAGACAGGTTGGCTTCAGAAGTGTGTGGTGTGAAATATAGTGGGTCTGTGCTTAGAAGCTGCAGGGTATTGTTTGAAAGCTTGATACGAAGACATTTTTCTTCAGTTTTCTTTTTTTTTATTATTGAGGCAAGAGATAGAAATTACAGGATTATAGGAAAGCCTTTTCAAGATGCAAACTTCCACATGCGAGTTTACAGGATAGTAGGTAGTATGGCATGAAATTGTACACGACATATATGCAATTATCTGAGAAGAAAGGATGGCAATTTCGTCAATTCCACGAAAGTTCACAAGCCAACCATAGTTTAACAGCTGTAAACCTCAACTGTACCCAGCAGGCTTTTAACATTCGTAAAACGTCTGTGTGTATGCAAGCGTGGGTGTATGTTTGTGCTGGTATATTCCCTTGAGTATGTTATCTTTAGGATAGAAACGCCTCTGAAGCATTTAAACTCAACAGCAAAACTCAAAATGATAAAATGATTGTAGGCGGTGGTTTAGTGTCTGTTTAAGGCAGCATGACCCACACACAGTGTATAACTGTAGGGGTAACATAGTGTGTGTGTGTGTGTGTGTGTGTGTGTGTGTGTGTATGATGGATATATCATCTTGTTTATTTTACAAATTGTCAAAAAAGGTCGATTTTCCGTATTTTTTTTCATGTTTTTGACTCCACGGTGTCGTGGTCCTCGAGCCATAAAGAAATGTTCTCTCATCTGGTGACAACTTTTTCTAAATGTATTTTTCGCGTAGAATAGGCAAAAACTATGTCGCTTTTCGATTATGACACCTGACGTACTGTTTTCAGCCGTCCACGACAACAATAAGCTATGCGTGAAAGGGCGTATGTAGTGTCTGTATCTGTGGCTGTGTGTTGTGATACCCGCTGATGAGAGCGATGCTGGCGGAGCGTCCGCAGTCGTGAAGTGGAGGGGCCCATGCCAGCTGAACAGAGGTTTGACTGACACTGGCATTTAGCAGCTGACAGGAGTGACAATGCCAGGCAAAGATAGAGAATGTAGCGCTGTTGGCTTCCTCACATCCATCACTCCCTCCCTCGCTGCCTCTCTGCTGGTCTCAGGATGTCTCTGTACCTCTATTTCTCCCCTCTTCCAAAACTAAACCTTTTTTTTAATACAGCATTCTGCTACCGACAGTATGCCTTCTATTGACCTCTATCAGCAAATATCCAGAAATGCAAACTTGACAAGTCTATATAACCCTCCTTACCCCTTGAGCTACAGTGGCCTTTTCAGTTTCCCCTAAAGAAAAGTAAGCTAACTAATTAGAACAAAAATCCAACAGAAACTTGAGTAAATGGGAAGAATAGGTAAAAAACAAAAATAGTGGAACAATGTTCCTGGGTTGTCATTTGCTTCCCTTGCCTTGAAAAACGAGTCCTTTAAGGCTTTAAATATCTTGCACCCGAAGCACCGTTGAGCAGTTGAGGATGCCAGTTAGCTGAGAACTGAAAAGATGAAAAGTGGCTTTAAAATGCAACGGGTTGCGTTTTTTATTTTTTTGTTGTTTCAAAACAGACTTGCGCATCTCGAAAGGCCTAGACAAAGTAATCTGCGGGTGATTGGTATCGATCAACAACACCGTCCTGCTTCTTGCAGACACGTTACGTTTCCTATATGGGTCAGTGAAAGTCTTGTTATTGTCACCGCTACTTGTTTATTAAACCTGAATCTGAGTTTAAAACCCAAACTGGCCTCTTGTAGAACTGAGCAGCAGTCCAGTTTGGACAGTTTTTTTCCTCAATGCTTCCCTCAATGTCCCTGTAGCCGTAGAAAAAACTGATACTATAAGTGCATGTACTCAAGCACATACGCACACTGAGATGGAGACAGAGGAATAGCGATGAGTAATTAATTTTAATTAACCACCAGGTTAAAAGAAGTTTAAATAAAATCATTAAAATCCAAACTGTGCATCTGCCTTTATCTCAACGCCTATCTCTATTTTCTCTCTTTTTCTCCCCCTCCCTTTTACAATCCCCCATCCTCTCCCTCCCTCCCTCCCTTGTCGAATGATCTCAAACCAATTGCTCTCCCTTGCTCATAAATATTCTCCAGAGCTCAGTTGGCCTTTCCCGTCAGGGGGCCGGGGAGAGGGATAAGGGATAAGGGGGAGGACCGGAGGAGTTTCAGTACAGAGGAGGGGACATGAGACGAACCAGAGCTTTATCTCCCCCCCCTGCTGGCCAGCCACTGCACCAGAACAATTTGTAGCCATTTCTAATTATAATTTTTTTTTAAATGGAAATTTAACTGTAGTATTATTTTATTTCAGTGTTATGAAGTGCATTTTGACACTATCAACCTTTAATCTTCTGTGTGGTCTGCATTAAAAGGGCAGTTTTAAAGCTTGGAGAATCACAGCTTTCTGTCAAAGCGTGTTTTGAAGCGTTGTAAAAAATTTGATTTTTTAAATGGCACGAAGTGATGAAATTAATAGATTTAGCGGGTTTATAAAGCAGCACAAAACAGGAATAGAAGGCACTTAACAATATTACATCAGCTGTAATTGCAGGAAATATACATGTTATGTCATAATGGCAACACGTATTCATTCATTTCATTCTTTGTCTTCTCCTGGTGAGGGTGGCAAATCTCGTAAAAGCTTTGTGGCTTTAATTTCATACTGAATGCAGTCAGCTGCATTTTCACATCCACCAGATACACCTGGGTCTACAAAAAAAAAAAAAGACACAACGAAAGCAATTAACAGCATTTCTCTGTTGACTTCTGTGCTTGTTCACACTGATAGCATGAGTTCAAATTAAAGATATAGTTGTGCTTTTGATGCTGTTACGCATGCATCAGAGGTGGAAATGGGTGTAAAATGAACAAAAACATTGTTTCATTTAATAATTTAGAAGCTTGTGCGGTTGTGAATTCCTTCCTCTGAACGTGAGAAGCTCTAGCTCCATGGTTTTCTAGTAGTCGAGCCATATCTACAGACAGTAGCATATTAGTCAAAATGTCAGCTCCTCCTTTCTTCTTCTTCATGGACCATAACTTTTATATCACGCCTCATCTCCCGTGTTTTCTCCTATCTTTTCTCCTGTCATCCCATCGGCTATTACATTGACTTCATGTGACGTGAGGCGACGTCTCTTGTAATTATGAAGTGATTAGTGTTTAAAGTATATACAAACATGTTGGTAGAGAGAATAGAATGCAGAGGCATGATGTAACAGCACATGTGCTGCACTGTGTAATCATATCCTATAGATTAGGAGGGGGTATTGTGCTTCATGTCTCGTGTCTTGTCTTGTGTTGATAGTTTTGCTGTTGTGTTTTGAATGCTTTAGATGAGACAGCACGTTTAAAATGGATTACATAATGGGATGGAATAAAGGGGTATACAACCACATGGAGTATATGAAGCAATGAAGAGAAGGAAAAGAGAAGCGAGCATTAAAGAATATAACATCACGATGTGCTGCAATGAAACACAATACTACAGTAAACCATATAAATAATACAGTATGTGTACAGTAAAAGATTGCACCTTTAAGACTGAAATAATCTGAAGCTCTGAAAGTCTTCGATTCTAATAAGAGCTTAACATATAGCATTTTTATTATGAATATTTAATTGATCAAATCAAGGGGACAGCTAGATAAATTTTTTTCCGTGATGCCACTCAATGGATTACACTGTTATATCGTCACATGCAATGCATGCTGGTTGGTGATCAACAGTCAGTTGTTTTTTTTAGTCATTTTACACGTTTGTTAGACCTCAATGCAAGGCACAACTTATTTGTTCACAAGAAAGCTCCACTTTCCTCTTAAGGGTCAGATATCTTAGAGATGTCTGCAATCACTCGAATATAATGGCACTGGATGGCACTTCGCTTGTGGAGCTCAAAGCGCCAAAATAATACATTTGAAAAACTCAACAGCAATGTCTCTCCAAAAATCAATACTTAAAATAATCCACAGACCTTGTTGTGAGCAGTTTCATGTAGGAACTATTTTCTTTCTACTGAACTACACCCGCCAGCCGTATCACCTGCAGAAGGAAGTGCGCATCTACTCACCTAGCTAACGTTACAGCTAACGTTACAGCTCAGCCTGGTTGGATACCATTAGGGTCTACATCTCGCGGGCACAAGCCTCTCGTCCTGTAAGCTTCCTTCATCGCGGTGAGACGGTTGCCGGGTGTAGTTCGGTAGTTCCATTCTATTGGAAAGAAAGCAGACATCTCTGCGGCCGATATCTCCAATAGTCGTAAACTAATGCCAAAATAATCTAGGTTGATGAGTAGCACAACAGGTAAGTTGAAAAATATGTATTTTTTGATTTTGGTTGCTTGCAGAAATACCTAAAATGTGCCTTTGTTTCCGTTCATGGAGACCTAAAGTGTCCATGGGAATAATGACCGTTGTCTCTCAAATGCAAGGGGTCATGTTGTTATTGCACCACACTTTACATCATCACCATGATCTTTTACTAACCTTAAAACCAAGTTGTGTTCCTAAACAAAGCAAACTTTCATATCAATAGTTTTGTAATGGTTTCGGAAGGCCCAGACCGTTGGGGACACCAGATCAACTGTTGGGACGATTGCCCTAATTCAGTGCTCCAGAGTGCGACCAAAAATCTGTCAAGTGCGACTAAACATTTTCATCGGTCATACCGCTGCTCCTGACATTTAGCAGGTCTGTCTCCATATCTGTAAGTGTTAATCCGGTAATACATACATATACCGGTAATTCAAATTGAAGAGAACTAATGGTTGTTTTTTTTGTCAAGAAAAATGCTGAAGTGCGCGTCCGCCATATTGGCGAGGTCAAGATCCGATAATAAACAGATACGTGTATTGAGAGATGCAGACTTCTCTACAAAATTGACTGCAACTCACTAAATTCCGATATCAGTTTTCATGAAATTTAGTTTGTTATAAATGTGAGAATTGATGTTCAACTAAGGTAAAAACAAAAACAAAATTGTACTCCAAACCATCCAGAATTCCTTCCTAAGAGGGTTTGCGGTGGTTTAACAATGTCACACTACTTCCACAGACTACCAAGAGAGGACTGATAATCACAATCACAATGACATATCTGGGAAAAAAAAAAAATGTAAATGAAATCAAAACTCTTCTTTTTATCTGCATCAATAAAATTTATCTTTTATCTGCATCAATAAAACTATTCTGCCTTGATATAATTACAATTAACAATTATCTGGTGGATGCAGTTGGTTCATTTCACACTTCATTTATTGTTGGTGTTATGTTTCTTTAAATGCAGAACACATTCCAGCACTTCCCCTCTGCTCCTCCACTTTCCTGGCACACGTAACCAAATCAAATCTGACCTTGTTGCACACAATGTAGAATTCTGTTGCAGGTAGAGGCTGTTGATCCCCAGTGCAATGGTCTTGTTTGTTTATAATCAATATATCAGTGTCTGGAAATTATTATTGTAAAGATTTTTTGCACGCACATGACCGAACAGAGGCAGAGAGAGCAGAACTGTATACTGAGAAACAGTTATCAGCGAACAGCAGTTTTCTCTCATGAATTCCTTGTTCATGGCATGACATCATTGTGGTGGAGACCAAGTTTAGTGTCCTCCACTCAGAGGTTGAATATGTCTCCAGGACAGAAGCAGAGCAGCCTCCTTCGCTTGATCACCAGCAGCGATGACAGTGACGAGGACTTCATCCAGCGCGGAGCTTATGGCTTCTGACAAGTGTGTGATGGGGGAGTTATCGGGGCCAGAGTTCAACGGAAACGGCTTTTATGAAAGAGAGACTCTAAATGAGTGTTTGACTATATTTTATACGGATGGCCTGAGCTGGGATCGTTGGGGTAGGGACTGCATACCAGTTTCAGTCGTTTTGTCCCCTACCTATAGCAAAGCAAAAACAAAATCTTACATTGTAAATTGGGACTGAAATGAAGAAAAGCATGCCACCCACACCTAACTGAAATAGTGAGAATTCCCTCATTTAAAACTGGTGTCACGAGTGGTCAATGGCAAGATATGCCTACAGTACAGGAAGTCGTGAATCAAAAGTGTAAGAGTGAAGTACCACTATAATAGCGGCTCCTCACGGAACAGTGTTTATTGTGTTTTTTTGACATCTTCACATAAGTATAAAGACGGCGGCCTGTTCTCAATCCCTGGGCGCCATATATCGACGCTTGGGCAGTAGGCGTTGGAGTCTTGATACCGACGCTCTAGGCACCCTTTAGCTACTGTATGAGACGCGCCGGGCTTTCAAGTAACTCCAATGTAAATCAATTTAAGTCATTATTAGACACCCAGGGTAACGGACATAGTACTAAGAGCATGAAAGTCCACTTTGGGTGGGACTAAGGGGTGGTGGATGGGCCAAACAAATACAGGACTTTTCACCCAGGGGAAACAAAAAGTATTTTTGGTTATTTTGACTCACAATGTATTCACATATTCGTTAAGTAACGCATTGGTTATGTTACGTGACACTACGTCACCGAGTCACATGATGTTATGTGCGTAGCATTCTTTTTTCAATACCTAACCTCGATATTATGTCACGTGACGCAGCGTCACTGAGTCACGTGTCACAATGTTAAGCACTTGCAAACCTTCTGTGTCAAGATATTACGCAAAAGGCTGACCCCGTTGTAGTGCTGATGGAGGCTTCTACCCAAGGCGTAAATTTCAACAATTACAATTCGTCATGAGATGACGTCGAAGACGATGGCATGTCATGATGTCCTCGCAGCAAAGCTGCAAGAATACAAACAATTATTTACCATCACGGTTTTGAGCTGCCACAGTGTGAAGTTGCCCTGTTTTTTATGATTTTGACCATCACTTCTGTGTGTTATGATGCAACTCTCAGATTAGAGAGGTCAAAAATACAGTTTTACCATGTTTATTTGCAAGAGAAAACAAAAGCAAATGGAAAAAGTATCATCCAAACTATTGTCAATGTCCATTACATTTTACATGTACCTTTATTGTCGCAAAAATGCAGTCTTACAAGGAATGATAACACAGAAAAATGTGATCATAACTGAGAGGAATGATGACCTCAAAAGTAAGACCCAGATTCAAAAACATTTCAAAGTGTATTAACTGTAAAAGTGTTCCACAACTAAGTGAGTAATAAATAAAATGGAGCTTATGCACGTATGTGGTGACACATTGTGTTCAGCTGCAGTGATTATAATTTTCAAAAGCCCATGAAGGCATGGCATTGAAAGAAAGCAACTGTGTCATGAGGAGCTAGATTTAGTGTAGCTGGTGGCTCTTCTGTTCCATTCGTTTGTGTGTGTGTTTTATGAGGTTGAGTGTGTATGCACAGCATGTATTAACAGTATGTGCATGCCTCATTATGTACACAATGTGATTCCAGTTATTCCTTGTTTTCTGTGTAAAGAGGAGTCTCTTGTCAACAGTGTTATGACAAATAGCAGTGCAAAAGGGATCAGCAGTCTTCATGTCAACAAACCCTCCTGCAAATCATGTTCTCTCTCTCTCTCTCTCTCCCCAACTTGCCCTTGCTTTCTATTATCAGAGGTGTAGTGATATTCATGGGAGCTACAAATCAATAAAGCAATTGCTTTTTTTTTATTTACCAAAACTCACCCACCTACAACATTTTAACTGTCCTTTTTTACACTGCACAGTACTTCATAGTTTCACAAAATTGGCCCGCGTTTGAATTGCCTCAGTAGGCTAAATTACGGAATAATGGTACAATTGTCGTTGTTTTCATTTTCTTCCAAAGGAAAAATATAGATATCAAAGCTGTGCTGAAAGGCACAGGAAAAAGAACAACAAGAAAGAGATACAATAGCCACCATTTTATACAAAAGGTTCATTTAAAATGGTGTAAAGCCGTACACAATGTTGTTGGTTGGGAAATGAAAGCAAGTGATCTGTTTAGTCAGACACATTTATGTCAAGGAAGTGACCATTTTTAGGAAATTGTTATATTGTTTGGGGAACAGGCTCTGCTCTTTAGAGGGAGTTCTCAAAGAATCAGGGAAACAAGGATTTCACTCACCACACACAGCCACTACATTAGTAAACACAACAAAAGTGTGAAGTGCCAGGTTATTCAGGCCACTGTATACCCCTCTGCAAATATGATTGGGTGATGCTACTCACCTGGTAGCCAAGCAGCTGATTAATGAGCCACTGATTGTAAAGCATGAATGAAGCAGTTGATGGCAATCAGCTAATCCAAGCGTGGCTTCAATGCTGATCTATAAAAATCTTATAAACAAAGGTGTAAAATCAAAGATCCTTTTTATTTTCATTCCATTAAATGAGACTGACCTCTCTGAGACAACAAAGTGTCTGATACTGCTTCATTTCCCCTACAGTTCACGCTGTTCTTTGGAGAAATACTTGGGCATTTTAGGAAATGTGATGCCGAGAGTTAGCTAAAAAAGATCGATTATCACTCTCACATATGTGCGCTTAACTTAGCATGAAGCTTGGAAGCAGGGGAAACTGGCTGGCATGACTCTGGTCTAGTTTAAAAATAAATCATTATAGCAGCACTTCTAGTTCGTAGTAAAGTAAAGTTCACACAGCAGCTATTCTGTAACTAAATACAAAAATCCAGTAAGTTGAAAATGTACTTCAACCGCTCAACATAGGCATATTTTCTTTTTCACCTTTTTACAGCCCCAACGCAATTCATCCGAATCCTCTACAGGAGTTTTGGAACATCTGTGACAATGGTCACAGACTTAGGTAGCAATCAAGTGTTCGAAACGCATACTTGAGTAATACTTATTCGCATCAAAGGCATGAAAAAGCAAAATCAGCAGGAAACAGTATTCCGTATTGTTTACGGGACCTCTCGGCTGGTTTAATAGGATTTTTACAAATTAATGGTCTGATGTTTGTTTGATGTTGTTAGAAGAACCGTTGGTGGCAATTCCGTGAAGTGTTCACAACCAGCAGCCTATTAACTACATCATTACACTCTCTTCTCTCGCCTTGATCTCGCTTTCGTTCCGTTTGTCTCCACGGTGGGTGGATTACTAAAAGACACAAGTGTCTTCATCTTTTCTCCCCCCATCTTACTTCCATTCTCATTAGACTCTCCAGCTCTTGTAAGGACTGGATCGTCAGAAGCTCAATCAACAAAGTTGCCACCATGAAGGTGCCTTTCAGGAAAATGTCCAATATGGCATGTGTGGAATTCATTTTGATGTTGCGCACATGAAAAGCCTCTTTATTTGTAATTGTTAATTTCTAAAATCACGTATCTGCTGCTAATGGCGCATGCATATTGAGAAGGATCAATGTCGCATCAGATTATACCAAGAGAAGAAGAAAAAAGCTAACTGCGACACAGAAAAAAAATCTGAACATTGAAAACAGCCGAGCAGTTGCAAGCTTGAGTGCAAGGTCTTCCAAATATATGTAATTTGGTTTATCTTCCTGAATGAAGCATGAAGGACCCATTTTGCACAATTCTCTTTGGGGAGGTCCTTGAAATAACATTGAGTCTACATCAACCAACTGTTTTGCACAACTGGTTATTTTGGTATCTGGGGTAACGCAGCCACACACACACACACACACACACACACACACACACACACACACACAC
>CALSBV010011200.1:26481322-26526481 GCA_943590825.1 Bovichtus diacanthus | reverse complement strand
GTGTGTGTGTGTGTGTGTGTGTGTGTGTGTGTGTGTGTGTGTGTGTGCAGTATCCTCCAGTTTAGCTGTGGCACCATTCATAAATGTCCATCAGAGAGCAGCATAGCGAGACTGTGTCGATCACAGTTAAGTTCTCCTTCTCTCTGCGCTGCTCGACTTCTTCCGCCGGCCCCAGCGGACGGAGAGAAACACTAATGGCCGCTCGTTATCGAGAAACTCAGACATGAAACAGGCCTTAATGAGCTGTTTTCTGCTTTGTATTTTTCTCAGGGGGTCATTGTTATTGGTGAGAAATTGATTGGCAGCTAGCCAGCTCCCACGGGGGCTCTGCGATATTCAAGGGCAGCTTTGTTCAGATGTTCGCAGCTGCAGGGTGTGTGAACACATGTGTGTGGGCAAATGTCTTTGCATGAGGGGGTTGGTGTGTGCCTGGTCGGCATTGTGGGGTTGTGTTTATGTTAGAGAGAGAAATACATTGCAACATACAACAAACCACACTTACCTCTGCTTCAACAGGAAGCTTCAACTCGGCTGTGAAAGATCTGAGAGAAAAAGTCTTAAAACATTTCTAGTTTGTATTAGAAGCGATAAGTCTATATGGCAGTGGAATTTCAGGACCAGAATTAAATCATGAATTTGACAAATAGATAAAATCTTTGTTCTTTGAGTTCTTTGAGAACATCCTGCATGTCCAGCGAAAAAAGCCAAACGATCAATCACCTAAAAACTAGTCAGTAAATTAAAATATTATCTGACCCTAAAAAGAGACTTAATATTAGCAAATTAAAAAGCACAGTAAAGAATCCTAAATTAATAAAAAGCCTCAACCTCGCACAGCCTAGCTATAGAGGGAGGTCAGCCTTGGCTTAGCTGGCTGCCAGAGGAGGATCCCAGAATAACGGAAAAAGGAAGAGTCGGAACTACATTTCTCACCTTTCACCTGCCCCAAATACCAGGCTGAGAAATTAACATTTTCCCAATCTAATAAAAATACACCCTGAATTTGAAAACAGAACAGACATAGAGCTACTCCAATTATTACTTGGGGAAATGCTCATGTGTGAGATGATTGCAGCACCATTTATCACCTCATGTCGGGACCTGAGGACAGCCAGTGAAAGTTGAGAAAAAACACTTTTTATTAACTTTAAAAACAATATATATACATATATATATATATATATATATATATATCAGTGGACCTGGTTGGTAGGCCTATAAATGATCTGTTTTATTAAAGCCTGACTAATGTACATTTGTAAATAATTGAATAATTACATTTTCATCATAACACTGTTGGTATATACCATTTTGTTATTATCATTCCAGAAAAAAAAGTTAATTATTTGATAATTACATCAACACACACACATACACACACACACACACACACACACACACACACACATCTCCACGGTCTCTAACAAACACACAAGCAGAGCAAAAGGTTGATTTTTTTAATGCCATTTTCTAGATTTTATATCATATACGTATATATCATCAATATCATTATTACTTAATGCTTTGGCAATACTGTCTTTGTTACACTCATGCCAACATTGTATTGAATTGAAAGCCATCAGGGAAGTTCCCATTTTCTCCTTTACAAGTAGTGTTAGAAGACAAGCGTTTGTGTTTTTTAGGGTTTGAGGCATTTTACTTCTGAGAAATATATATGTATATATATATAGTATATATATATATATATATATATATATAAGATGTCATGTCAGGCAAGCACTAGTTGTCGGTATTGATATATTGTAAAACACCGCTGAATCCACATAACCACTTTGTGCAGTCCTATGCTCTTGAAAGACACCATGCATTCACATTCAATTGTGTCTGTCTGCCTGTTGCAAGAGCAATGTGTTTGCATAGGATGCTACATATAGATAAAGTTATGCTGATGTGATTAAAGCCTATGCCATATTGCACATTTTCATTTTCAAAATCAATTGAGATGTCTGTGTTGGGATATTCCAGTGAATGCAATACCCTACTTAAACAAATAAGTTATTGCAAATATCTGACAAATTTCAAGTTACTTCACATTAAATTCAAAATAGAGAATTATTACCCACCTGCAACCCAATGGTGCTTTTTCCTTATTTTTTTTTAGCTCATTGTTGTTGTTTTTTGTTGTTATTTTTATGGCACATGTACTGTGTGGTTCAGTCTCAGTGCCCTCATCAATCCTGTTTCCAGCAGCAGGCAGCTGTTTTCAGCAAACAAGCTCTGATAAATCCTCTGTATGTTACCTGCCCTGCACCAAACGGCAGACAGACAAAGTTAGCTGCTGAAGAAAGTGGAAGATTATGCAGCAAAAGAAGCCAGATATTTTTCTCATGAGTTGGTGGAGACCAAACCAGAGGTTAAAGGCGAGTGACTCACTCATATAGTGGACAGAAACACCACTCCAAATGAATGCTAATGTTGCTCCATATTTGCAGGCTCTGGTATTGTTCGCTAACACATTAGCTTTTGTATATTAGCGTTAGGTTAGTCGGAGTTATTTTTCATGATAAATATCCCAAAATTCATTAATGCAGTTTAGATGGAATATAAAATTGTAGCGTAACACCTGACATATAGTCGTTTTCTCAGTTTATTAAACTGTAAAAGTGGTACCTTAATTGCAGAAAGTTAAGATGGAGGGTGGATGCCGGTCTTTTTTGTTACAGCATCTTCCAGACTGCATCTTTGCATAATCAAATCAAGATGATTAAAAAAAATGTTTGAGGGTTGTTTGTTGAATAAATGATTTTTTGAGACTAAGTACTAATAACTCTAGAACTAAGTACTTGATTGTTTCTTCTCAGGTGTTGTGGGGTTGTCTGAGACACAGCTGTATTTAATCCTCATTTTATCCTCAGTAATTTTTTTGGGTCACAAGACTAAAATAAACAATGGTAACTCCACATCCTCTAGTCATCTCTAAACTGCTTTAGATGTCATTGTCTTGCAGGTGGGAGTGGATATGGTGAAAAAGTTCAGCCATCAGAGGAGATTTTTTTTCTAATTCACACTTTACTTATTTGTAACTTAATATTCTTTTGACACACCTTACTTCATCTGAACAAGGAGGGAAGATGTGGACTATTGAGGAGAGATATGTATTTTGTGTTGCGGCCACACTTTGACATTACATGGTGTATTTTCACAGCTTTACAAAAGCAAAAACACATTCAAACTGAAACGCATGCCAGATTTTATTTGTGATCCTTTTCCCTAAAGACAATTCCTCCAACTACCCAACAGAGATTGAAAGGTCTTCAATTTCTCCTTCGCTAGGCAGGAGTAGAACCATGTTTATTGACAGCTGCATTTGCATAGCGCTAATCTATGCATCAAGCAGCAGCTCTCGGCTCTGCAATTGGTAGATAAAGGCAGCTGGCATGCTCCAAGGCCAGGCTGAATATCAAACGACTTCAGATGAAGCCTGTTCCTCCCAAAAGAGGCCCTGAAAACAGCAAGACTTCATCCATGATTATAGCCTGTCCAGCCACTGCGCCCCCAATAGTGATTCAAGATGAGAAAAGATTGCGCTATTATTTAAAATCGGTGGGGAAACACAATTTTTTTTCCACTGTGGTGCAAAGCAATTCTCCGAGCCAGAGGTAGAAATAGCATGAGACCATTCATCAGTAACACCTTAATTTAAAGTCCCCATATTTAACATTCATAAGCAGTATACAAACAGCCATTACAAAATGTTTTGACACACTATAATGCAGTTGTACGCATCTATAAGGACATGTGTAACGGTTTATTAATGTACAGTCAGTTTTAACAATTTAACCTCTCATGTTATTTCTCCCATCGGCTCAGAGAAGTGCTTTGCATCGTAGCGAAAAACATTCTTTCTCTACCGATTTTAAATAATAGCGCAATCATTTGTCCTCTTGTGTCACCCTTTTAGGCGCTGCGGTTTGACAGTTACCTATTCATATTCCAAAGTGTGGTACATACGATGTAGTTAAGACTTTTTCCCCCCTTTAATTGGGTTGTTTTTTGAGGGCTTTTTCCTTAGCTGCTACAAGGGTCTAAGGATAAAGGGTGTCATATGCTGTACAGCATGTAAGCCCCCTGAGGCTAATTTATGATTTTGGGCTGTATAAATAAAGACTTGTCCACTTTAAGCGATCCCCTCACATTTCTTCCTATTCAAGAAGCGGAAAACAACTGCTCATGTCTGCTTCGTGCATTTTGTCTTTGCATTGTGTGACTTCTGCGCCTGCATTGATTATTCACGTGTCGTGTGTCCTTAGCATGTGTTTCTGTGACATTGCAGGGAGTTTGGCCGCTGGAAGGTGAACAGCTTGGCCCTGGAGAGACAGGAGAACAATGGCTTTTCGTTGCCGCTGGACCCAGAGTTCCTCCAGACCATTAGGCAGCTGGGCAGGAGGCCCAGTCTCAGCGCCATCACTGACAACATTATCAGGAAATACGGAACACACTTCCTGCTCTCGGCTACACTGGGAGGTAAATAAAGTAGACAGGCTGTGGTTCTATTCGCTTTTATTGACAACACGAGGGAGAGAAAGGAAGTGTTGCAAAGGGAGGTATGGGGCACCCATGTGGCCCAAACCCAGGACGAACATGTAGCCCTTTCCACAAAAAGAAAACTTCTAGGAACCTTTTCATGACTTGAGAAACTTTACCAGTATTTCAGCGTGAGGAACCACGGTCTAAATTCAGTAGTGACTGAAGCTAAATGTAACTATACTGTGTTTACTAATTGTTCCAAACACTCACTATAACTTTGGAGACCTCTGAACGTCTTCTTTCCAATCCATCCATTCAAACATGACAGTAATGCAGCAGGACATGAAATTAAATAACTATGTGACGAATCTGCATCAAAAGAGGTGATGCCCTCAATAATCAGTCAAATCATCCCATTATTTCTTCAGATGTGTGTGCAAACCCCAAATAGGAAAGTGTTAAAGGGACTTTTATTTCCTGTTCATGGAACTTCTTTTTTTTTTTTTCTCTCGCTTTTTAGTCAGACAGTTCCTCACCTTATACATTTTATTGTTTTACAAAAAAAAAAAAATCTTATTATTTAATAAAAATAATAATAAATAAATAGAAACATTAATATTTTAAAATACTATACCTCAACCACATATACACATCCTTATGTCAATAATTAATATATATGTATATATATATACCCACTTACACATAGTCAAAAACAGTCCTGGAACTATTTTGGCCAATGTATATTTGACCACCGTGTCCTAAATTGAGACCTTTTTCCAAATGTTTCTGTACTTTCACATTTAGCTATCAAAGGAAGGTGAATTGCTAAAATAGTAATGTTAAAGATCCAGCAGTTGGAAGCATTAAAGCTTCTTGTGTGCTCAAACAACTAAGTATTTAACTAAATGTTGACTGTGGGATTGGTTGAGGTTGTTTGGGCTCTTGTACTCTGATGTAATGGAGTTGTTTAACAAAAGTGTCAGCCGATCCCCTGTTTCCATAACAATAGATGTAAGTTAGCCAGACTACTGTAATGCGCAGCAAAGCTCCTGTGGCTATCTGCTGCATAATCTCCTCCCAGCTCCTCTGCTGGCTCTTTTCATCTTGTGTCTCGAGTGCATAAACTCTCAAAGTCATGATGAATATCAACAGTATTTAAATAGATTGGCAAGACAATCCTGTACATTGTGTGTTGCCAACAAAAAGTACAGCAGCTCAAGCATGGCCTAATATAACCCACAGTATTACCTTTAGCCAGTGTTGAGGAATATATAGGTACATTTTTTATCTTCGCAATGTGTTTTAAAGGTGCTTTTTATAGCATTTTTTAACATTAATATGTCTTGAAATAATGTCATTATGTGTTTACAATTATTAACAATTAACAAAGATACAATAATCTGTTTCCAAAGGACTTTTTTCATTGGAAAATTTTTAAAAGAAGAAAAAAAATGTGTCAGTATCTCAAAGGAAGACAAAATAAATTAGCATGTTGCAATGAAATGAAGTCAGTTATTATTCCTGTAACTTAACGGTATTGGAAAAAATGGTTGTTAAAAGATTCCAGCACTCAATAATAGACAAAGTGAGATATTAAAATTGAGATTTTCTTTCAAGCTGTGGTTGAGACTAGTCCTAACCTTTATCCATCTCCAGTGTTAATGTACTGTATGTTAGTTCGAAAGCCACTCCAAATTAAAACCCCATTCCCCATTAAAACCTGATGCTGTTAGAAAGGATTTTTCCATCAATCCGTCACTCTTTCCACTGTTTGTCAATACACTGTGCTCTGTTAGTATTGAAAGACTTGTTCCATAAATTATCTCAATTTTACTCTCGATGCAGACATATCGCCAAATTGACACAATGTAGACCACAGTATATAAAATTGTCAGAGTAAGCTACGTTTCTTATTAGCTTTTCCCCGTCAAAAAGTACTGTTCGGTCTATGTGATTGAATATTGAGCGCTGGCAAGTGTTAATGGGTTAATATTTACCATTGAGAATTGTATGGTGTGTATGTGTTCACAGGGGGTTGAGTCATTAATGAAGTGTGCGCATGTGTCTGCGTGTGTGTATTCATAGGGGAAGAGTCATTAATGATCTTTGTGGACAAGCGGAAGTTGAGTCGGACGTCTGAAGTGAGTGAATCCAATGGCACAGCTGTGACACTGGAGGCTCTGCACCAGCTGGCTGCCTCCTACTTTATTGACAGGGAGAGCACCCTGCACAAGCTGCACCACATCCAGATCGCCTCCACTGCCATCAAGGTAAAAAGCTTGTTAATCTGACTCAAACACAATAGCAATACATAAAAAAAAAGAAATCAGGTACCCATTTGACAAAGCTTTAAATTGCCCCCATTGTTGCTGTTTAACAGCCAATCCATGCGTTAAAATTAGAATTTTCTTTTCAGTACATAAATGGAATTATTGCATTTTTCAAGACATGGCAAATGGTCTTGATTCGCTCAATCACTAAAGAATTAATGATATTGAGGCCATTATTAAGCGTTTGAATTGAAACCCTACAATTAGCAGGTTTAGCTCATTTTAACGAGACAAGCTATTATACATGGCACAGTTTTTTTTCCAGTCTCTGTGGATTGAGTCTTCATATTCATTCAGTATTCATCCTTTCAACCATGAATATTTTTACTGGCAAAACAATACAAACATTGAGTTATTGAGTTGCTGACCTGCATGACACTGGAGTTTATATAAAACATTATGAGGCAAACAGAATATTATGGGATCTTAACCATGAAATATTGAGTTATATTGTTGGACTGTAAATGCAGACCTGCTGCCTTCATGAATACTATAACATTCACATTGCTGGTTTGTACTGTACTAAAGCTTTGTTAATTGTTTTGAGAGAGGCTATTGACTGCCCTTGGAAAAGACACAACTATTTGTCCAGTTGTCTTTTTTTTTTTGTTTGGGTAGTACAGTAGGCGACAAAATCTTTTGTACGGTGAATACAAAACTTGTCCTTGCTGTTTTTCGTTTATTTTCGCATTTCTTGAAATGATTGTAGCACTTGTGCTCCCTTCTGGGCATAGGTATTGTAACAAATGAAGAAAATCACACTCTATAGTGTTCAGTACTTGCCAAGTACGTACCACTTACCAGCAATTACTGAATGCAGTTGGCGACCCATCAAAAGGCACTTAGTGGACTATTCTGGCCTGCTTCATATGCAGAAAATCATCATGCTACAGATTTTTAAAACATAACTTTAAGAACATAAAGCAGACCAAGTGGGCTACTCTGGCCTGCTTCATATGCAGAAAATCATCACGCTACAGATTTTTAAAACATAACTTTAAGAACATAAAGCAGACCAAACACTTTATATGAACTGAGCTGCTTTCTTTTTAATTAATGAACCCTTCATTGTGAATGCACTTTAATACCTCACCTAATAACCCAGTGGTACTAGTAGTAGTTTCATATGTTACTTCTGGTTACTTCAGGAGCACAACTCCAAATTCATATTTCCTTGCAGGGATGCTGAAAGTCAGTTAGAGTTGAGGGTTCTGAGAGGAAGTCAGTCTCTATAATGACGGTATACTAAATGCTGCACGACAGTCATGGTTTTCACATTAATTTAAATGGCCCGTATCATTTATATTTAATAGTTATCAACAAACTGTTAAACTAATTTTAGAATGCTTTACACATAGACCATATATAAGAAGTGGATGTAGTCAGCGAGATGTCACCCATTGGTTTGTGGCAGCTTCAAATTGGGCCGTTCTGGCCGTTGGCATTTTTTTTTTGTTGCAACCAGCAGACACGGGAGGGAGGAACTAAAGTTCAACCGAATGCTGAATAAGACATTTTAGGCGATACAAATGTAACAAATAACTTCCATGAGCTGAAAAAGCACTGTGAAAAAGTAAAAGTTCTAAGACAAAAACACCCAAACTGGACAACACTGTGGTAGCGATGCCGTGTAAGAGGCCTGTCAATCACAAGGTAGCCAAGCCCTAAAGTGTACGCTGTTAAACGTCTATTTTATTCTAAATGGGACCTTCATTTATTAAATGAACATCACGCTGTATTAAAGATGACTTGAACTAGCGATGGAGACCATAAAAAAAATTAAGCTTTATTGTGCCCACAATCTATCTCAGCATTACCTCTCCAAAATAGCAGTGAATTCCTGTAAGCTAAACATGCCAAGTATGCTAATTGACTAAACGTGTGAAATTTGTTATTTATTTCAGTTCAAACTCTATAGCACTTGACATCATGCACAGATTTCTTTTCCTTTTACCTCTCTTAGTAGCTTGAAGCACTCAATATCTTTGTTGGCTACAGAGTGTTTTGTCTTTTACTTGGTTCCATTCACAGATTAAACAGTTTTTCCCTGCCAGAAAGTCCTCCAAATTAAACGACAAAATATTTTTGCATATCTATGCCCCCTGGATACACACACAAAAGTGTTTATTTCTGCTCACTATCGAAAGGACAGCATTGTATGTCAGCGCTTTCCAAAACCGTTATATAAATCAGTGTCTCAAAAATCCAAGCGAAAAAACAGGTTTAGGGAGTTATCATGATTTGGTTTAAAATTACTTCACTAAGGCTAGGCAACCTTTGTCATCATGGTTTGAATAATAACAACTTGGTAAAGGTTATGGGTCAACAGCCATTATGGTTCTCAGTGGTAAATATAGAAACCAGCGTTGACCGAAGGAAATGGGAAACAAACTCTCTCATGTTAAAATCCAATGTTTTGTTGACCCATCCATCCTCCCTCTTTGTACTTTGTTCTGGACAGACAAGGGTCATAATTCACATGACTGTTTGAGGGCTTTGTCACTTGAACATAAACATTTGCCCTTTTAGAGGATCACTTTAGGGGATTAGTGGTACCATGACATTCCCTATCTAAGAAAACCAAGAGGCTTGTTTGAGTTGCTTTGGTCAGCCTAGGTCTACTTGTCTGAGACTGTGTTGTATCAGCATTTTTTTGAGCAATTTTTTTCCAGTGAAAAATGTTTTCGTTGTTTGTTGTGAAAGTTGCTGTTTTAGTTTCTGCGCACCTGGAAAACCTGCATGCCCGGAAAAAGTGTTTTTTTACGATGAGTTTTACAACAACTGTTAATGAGCTGTCTTAGGTTCAGCATCATTGCAGTTTATTTGACAGCATTTAAGGCTTTTCTGTCATTTTAATCTTACCCTAGGGTACCACGCCACAAATATAGCTGCTTAGACTTGATGAAACTGAAATTTAAGTCATATATTTCTTTTTGTAAAAGAAACAGACTACATAAGCAAATAATGCTTATTGTGCTAGTTGATGACACACATACTTTTTGATGACAATCTTGCATTGTATGCACTTAATAGTTATTTGATGTGACGTTGGAGTAAACGTGTACAAATGCACACTCAATGAGCAAATGAGATTTCAACCAACAGAAGAGATGAAGCGAGCAGTACGGTTTACTTCCATCCTCGCTCTTTCAGGCGTGTGCAGGCTTTTATATGGAACAGCAAGCTATGCATATCAAGATATGCTTATGATGTAAATATCACCTTGCATCTTTTACGGCTTAATACCTTCAGGGTGTGTTCATTCATCACTTTGTCAGTTGTTATCAAGCAGAATGAATTGCGTCGGGAACCGGAGTTTGCCCTTCGCACCGCAGCCCAAATTCCTTTTTTGCTTTCTGAGGAATCTCTTCCTTCACGTGGCTTTAATGTGTTTACACTGGCTTGTGGTAAACAACAGATTAACGTCACGGAATGTAGGTAATATCAGCAACCTGCAAAAAAACACATCTGAGGCACTGTCAGCTTCTTCAGTCTGTTTGTGCCGCGTACTGGGATGACGCTTGCCTCTGTAGTGCTAGTGTTCCGATTGGATGTACCACAACCAAACACATCTGATTGGCTTTTAGATCCACATTTATCGCTTTGATTTGAACTGTGTTTAGATCTGTGTGTGACCTGTTTTTTTTAGTTTTTTTTATTACTGCTGTGTCATTTGATAAAACTGATGCCTGGTGTGAAAGAAAGCTTTATAAGTATTTATGCATTTATTTACTGCATTCACAACATAGTAGTACTGAGATGACCAGTACTGGCCACAATGACAATAACATACCTTTTCGACCTGAAAGTTTTACTTTGACCTTGGAAATGTTTATGAAAAAATAACATCAGTTCTACAAACAAAGCTTTTTTTTGTTAGCTTTCAACTGCATCTCAGTCTTTATCAATGATCTGTCTTACGTTTCATCACGCAACCTAAAAAAGACTTTAAAATAGCTTCAGTAAACAGACATTAAGGCACCAATTTCAATTTATGTTGGCAATATTTGTTGCTGTCAGGTGCATGTACTGTATCTCCATACACCAGCCTTGTGTTCAGCTTTATGGGATTATCAAATCGGTTTTTAAATGATTTCTCAAGCTTAAGAAAGAGGATAATTGAATACATTTTCATTTAAAATAACCACATTTGGAGATGCATAGTTTCAGTCATATTATCATCAGTGCATAGTGATGATAGTGTTATTTATGATGTGGGACTAAAGCTTTAAACAATTAAACAATTTAAACAATTTTTTTTCAATTAATCATTATTTATTGAATGTCAGATACTATCCATAATATTCAATATATATATATTATATGATATATTCAAGTTGCTGGTTTTCTCTGACCAAACAGCAAATCCTCACACTAGAAAAAGCTGGAACTAGCACATGTTTGGCTTTTCTGCTTGGTCACTTAAATCACTTAAACAATTAATTGATTATCAACATTATTTATATATTTATTTAGTCAAACAATAATCAATTTAGTGATGCTTGTTTTTGCCTTAGTATTATGATAGTATTTGTTACCCAATGAAGGTCCACCCTACCCAAGCCATCTTGATAAGGTGAAGTGAATATGGGTGTGAAGGATTTCTACAATGTTGTTGGTCCAACCCACATGTCCATCACTGTTTCTCAAAGTCCAAGGTGATTTCTTTAAATGTCTTGTTTTGTCATCCAAAACCCAAAAGATATTCAGTTTAATATGATATAAAACAGGAAAAAGCAGGAAATCGCCATATTTTAGAGGCTGAAAACAGTATTTTCTGTTATTTTTGCATGAAAAATTACTTTTTAATTAATCGACTGTTAAAAATAGCGATAATCGTTCTGTTGATCGACTAATTGATTAGTCGACCCATGGTTGCAGCTCTACTAAGCTTGTTGTAGGCATGTCCTGTGTTGAAATTAAGAGTCGCGAATACTGCATGTGGGCCATTGGCTCAACTACATTTGGTCAGATCTTTAACGCGATAGATTTGTTTTCATTTCATAAATGAAATATGAAAATGCGAAGAAAAACTGCGCACCCCTAGTACAATAATCTATTCATTGACATGTCTAGATTGCTCATAGTGCACTAAGCAGTCATCAGCGAGTAGCGAGCTCTAAGATAGAACTCCATTGGAAAAACTGAAAATGGGTCTGTATCCCTCATTCAGCTAAAACATTAAGTTACTTGCCTTTTTCTGAGCTGCAGCCCATTTTTCATTGACTCATCCTTAGCTATACGGTCCATCAGAGATAAAACTGTACATTCTCTAAAGTGAATTGGCAAGAGGACGTCAAGCTGATTTGGCAGCCACCACTGAGCCAAAGTGCTGCTACAAACCCCTGTGATTGAGATGCATAGAGAAGGAGCCCTCCAGGCTACATTTGTTTGTAAGGCATTTTCAGGTGACTGATGTAAAATATTCACATCGGCAGGCCTTTAATTGCGAACGTGGGTTTTTACCTCACCCTGATGAAGACGGATGCCAAAACAAAGCGGCCTTAAAGAAGAACACAGGTCCCCTGGCTTTAAGAGATAACATTTTAAGGAGTAGAAATGTCTGGCCTTAAGGTCTCGAGCACTGAGTGCAGCCGCACTGGCAAAATAACCAAAGATGGGGAAAATGAGATAGCGGTGCAGAGAAAAAGAAGTCTCTGCTGTTACGTAGAGTGATGAATCCGCCCCTCCATTTCAGTCATTTTCTTTGAGAGCCTCCATCATTTGTCAAACATTTTTTTGGGTATGAGTTAAGGTGTCATATGCAACTTAACAGAAGAGATGAGACGAGGACACGTCTTTTCGTTTTCAGCGCCAGCTTTGAGGTGCAGCGGTTACGCAGGAAATGCCGCATCAATCAACACGCTTACCTTTGATTTGATCCTTTTTATTGAAGATTCATTAAACTGAAGTTGGGAGGAGAATATCATTGACGGGAAGGAGAAGTGATAAGGAATATTTGACCCAATTTGCCGCGTGAGGCTTGTTTGTTCAGTCAGTCGTGCGACATTACGCTTCATGTGTCGGCGTGGAAGAGAACACAAGTAAAGAGTCGAGTTTCAGAAATCAGATAATGGCTGCTGAGGAGCAGTTCCAGGGAACACGGCTCCCTGAGTTCGGGGCAGTTTTGATGGCAGGATAAACAAAACAAAAACAACAGAAAACAAAGCGTGCCGTAATCACAAGCATGGATGAATAATTCATTTCGGCATCTTCATTATTCAGAAAGGAACATAAATGTCCTGCTTTTTTTGTCTTTTCACCGTGTCTTCAACATCGTTGACCTTTTAACGAAATGTTCTTTTCTTGATGTTTCTGTTAAGGGTGAAGAAGAAGCCTAAGATATTGCATGGTATAAATAGATGGATGATCGCTCCTGGCTTTAGTCTCACGTCTGACTTCCGAAGATTTTTGAGAATTTAACTTGCTCCAGCTATTTCTCTTTAATCTGCAGCTGCTTCAAAGAAGCGAATCCTGGAGAGCAAAAATAAATACACAGAATTTGCTCTCTTGGCCCCTTTTCAACTGACTGGTACTTCCTGTAAAATTGCATAGCTTAGCTTCCCTTTTGAGAGTTTCAGTGAACATAACACCACACACAGTATTAAATTCCACTTTCTACTACCAAAGGTTGCCCTCTGCTCCCCTGTGGCTTTGGGTGACTTTTTTTTTTCTGACACGCACACAATAATTGCTTATCATTCTGATGCTATTTTCTTCCTCTTCCCTTTTTTCTTGCTTATAGTTTATAAGCTTATCCCTCGCTGGTTGACATTAGAGTGTAAGCCAGTGCAACAAAGTGGTTTTAAAACATGCATTGAAATCCTCAAAGACTAAATAAACACCCGGAATCGTATCTCTGATGCAAATGTGGATTTGCACATCTACTATGCCGTGGTGATTAAGCCAACGACGACTTGAAGGTGCAGCGAATGAGGCGATTTCCAAATGAACGATGATTTTCATGAAACATTAATGCTATCTTGTACTTTTTTTCCTCCAGCAAGCAGAAAGTGCAGCCATTTAAAGCCCATTGTTGCTCATTCTGACAACACAGGCTCACTAAGTGACATTTTATGCTGTTTTTGTGGAATTATTCATATGAAGGATTTACAGCACTGATGAATCTTCATCAGTAAAATGCTCTCACCTAACTGGTCTTATAATAATATTAAAGCCTTACATTTTTAAAATAATGGATGTGCCTCAGATCAATGTGTAATAGTGGACCATGTTAACAGGCTAAGTGCTGCTTTGTCCTGCAGATAACACAGAGGCTATCATCCATCTATATATCTGTGCAAAACAAGACGAGGAATAATCTGATTTAGATTATAAAGGTGTCTGAATTGTCAATTTGTAGCATCATTTCCTTTTATAATGTTAATTAAATTCAATGTATCAGCTCTAAATATCCTGTTCCAGCTTCTCAATAAAATCAGATAATATACTATATAAATACATATAATACACTAATAAAAGTGAGGCCAATTCAGAAGTGCCTAAAACATGCATGCTTTCTCATGGCCAACAGGGGGCAAAAAGAAGTCCAATTGTATAGAAGTCTATGAGAAAATGACTCTACTTCTCACTTGATTTATTACAGTACCTCAGTAAACATTTTTCCGACAAATGTATGTTTTAAATTGCTGGTTTCAAGTCTTTTTCAATACAGTATGATGTTCATTTTGTAAATTAGTGTCTTATTTAGAGTAAAATAGAACATTAAGTGTGGTTACCTTGTGATTGTGGCGTTGTCCGGTTTGGGTGTTTTGGGTTTGGTCTTACAACTTTTACCCTTTCTCATTGTGTTTTCAGTTCATGGAAATTAATTGCAACTGTAATTGTGGTCTTTAATGTCTTGTTCGGTGTTTGGCTATTTCCAAAATGCCAAGATGGCAATGGCCAAGATGGAGGCTACAAAACCATAGTCACAAACCAATGAGTGATGTCACAGTCCACTTCCTATATACAGTCTATGTATAATGGTGACTTTCTGCTTAGTCAAGTTCGAGAGAGGAAAATGATCATTTATTTAGTTATTTTACGATATATTATATATTTCTTATTAATGTATTAATGTAATTAATGTAATGTATTTCTTTATTATCCTGCTTTCTTTATTTACTGTTTTTTATATCTGCTTTTGCAAAAAAAACTATTATTTTCCCAAACAAAGTATATTTTAACTTGAGAATGTTCTAGTAGGAACACTGGGCCCAACTAAATCCCTCCCTGTGCTGTAAGGACGAAGCAAAACGAGCAGCTGAGCAGTGTTCAATCCAGTTACGATGCACAATTATATCTCTGGCACTCACCAGCTCCAACAGTTGAAATGTCCTGAGCCACCGCACTTGTGCGCTGGGCCGCTGGGTTGTCTAAGAGTGGAAATATGTCAACTTTCCAAGCTGCAGTGTTTCCCTGAACAGGGTGTCTGACAGCAGGCAGAGCTACACTTTCACCAACAGAGGGTAATGTGAAGTTGAAAAGGATGCCTTCAGGGCTCACTTGGGAATGTTTGCTAGCTGCTTGAATATACAGACAATGACAATGGTGACAAATAAACAAAAACATAATGAATGCTGATGCTGATTCCATACAAAGCATGGGAGCTCAGTGAATAGTTTGATGAAAATGATGAATCATATACAGTATGCCATGGCCTTCGCAGTCATGAAATCTCACCTCTATTGGGAACCGGTTTGAAAGTTATCCACCTATTTAATAGCCGTTATCAGTGGTTATCAGACTTCACTGAAAGAAGGAACACAAGAAGACGACACCCACCTCTGGGGACTGTAGTAATTATGACAGGAGCAAAGGCGGAAGTCGGATGACATAGTATAAAGAGCGAGAAACAAGCAAAACACATCATGATCAGCCAGGAATCATTTTTCAATCTAAACATGAGCTCAATCGGAGAGGAGGGATTCTACACTGTTCTTGTGTGTGTGTCTGTGTTTTGTCAGCACAAATCCGGTGTTATATCTTCGAGCCCTAGATATAGTTGGATCCTTCACGACGTGCGGCAAGAGTTGTGGGTTCTTTTTCACTCTTATAAGTTTGCTTTGCTTGTGTGCATGTTGGCCTATGCCACCAATGTTACTTTGGGATTTTTTTTGCCATGAATGGTAGCAGATATTTGATCCTCTTCGTTTTGTTTTTATCAATTTGTGTCACAATTAGTAACCGAAAAGCTCACATGGTTACACCTGGGTGTAATAAAACCTACAGCAGCAGCTTCAAAAAAGCTTTTTCTCCAAAGTGTGTGTTGAACATGAATGTTTTCATGTCATTATATGAAGTTGTATGATATCAGGTGCGCTCCCTTTTACCCAGGAGACCGGTGATCGCATCTCTTGTGAAACCTACAAGGTCTTGTTGTCTTTGTGTTGGCAACGTTTCACTTTACAAACATAGTTATTTTAACCCAAACCACAATCTTTTTATTAACCTCACCAATTAGTTGTGTTGCCTAAAACTAAATAAGTTCTCTTGTTTGCGTTTAAAACAAACTAAATTCATTTTGTTTTACAACTTGTTAATTTTCACTTTTACAATGTAGTAGTTGCAGTTCGGCCCATCTGACATATTAGAATAGTAACGACAACCACTGATAACGCCTGATAACATTCGAATATATGGGAGATTTTAGATGCATGTGTTAAATAGCACCAAAAAACCACCAAAAGACGAAATTACAGAATATCTTTGGGAAGAATGGTATTCATCCCTTTAATAGACTTGGATAATCTATACCAAGGAGAAATGTCGCTGTTACAACAGCTCGTACAGAGACTTTATGTTGATTTTTCCACTCATTTGCCACCCATCTATAGTGGACTTGTTGTCCGTTACCTCTCCTTTTCCCTTGCTGTTGGGCAATATTTTAAAGGCCTTTATGCATATTGTGAAGTTTAGCAATGATCTGATGGCAACTGAGCTTTTTTTTCACTTTCCAGCTTAAAAGCCTGCAGGTTTAGGGATTATGTGCACAACGTTGATCGACAGACAGAAACTGCAAATGACTTTGAAAAGGACAAAAAATAATAAATCACAGCTTAATGGAAAACTGAAACGGGCATTAGCTTTTGTGAGTTAATGAAAAATGATCATTTGATTTTTTCAGAAAGAAGTTTCTGTTTTGCTGCTGTGCCACCAAGGCCGCTCCAGCACTGAGCATCAATATGTTCACGTATGATTTTTGATTTGCCATATTGTGACACAAAAACACAGTCCTATCACTATGGTGATAATAGTTTTCAGACATATTAGTCAGCCCTAAAGACATTTAAAAGAAGCTTAAGATTTTGGGACTCTAGAATATTATTCATCCTAAAAATAGATCTTTTGTAACCTCTAAATGAGCATTTATACGGTGAGGAGACATCAAAAGGCAAACCTCGAGGGCAAAGGGAAATTCAGTCATAAAATAAACAAGTCACGTCCACAGCGTGTGTAAGCATCGCAAACTGCTTATTCTAGGAAAGCCTTTAAGTGCAATTAAATGTTCCATTAAATGCAGCTGTTAGTTATTCCAACACAGTCAGCACAATTATCTTGTACTCAATTATGGCACATTAATAATTCCCCCCTAACTGATCCATGTCATTTGCATATCACATTCTTGGAATCACTTGTATGTTTTCTCGCTTTTAGCAACAACAAATAAAAAGCCCAATGGTGTCTTGGAAGTAGTGAAATATACAAAAAGGATTTTTTATTTTTGGGGTCGATTTCTAATGGAGAAGGCTGACTGTGCACACATGCTCTGCTCCACTGGGTTCTCTTTGCAGATGGTCTCATTGCTATGCATAGAAAAGACATCTTTAGATTTGCATTTGGTCAATTTTCCCCTTTAAGTTGGACATCTGTCTGTGTTAGAAATTAATCTGCGGATCCCTACGGAGGCTGCTCGGATTTTAATTAATTGTGTTAACGCGTCAAGAGTAAAGAAGAAGAATGGAAGTGAGTTAGTCTCCCTCTCCCACACAGCTCTGTCCGCCTGTCCTGCCTAAAATGATGATATGGTTGTCTTCAAAAGACAATATTTAAGTAATTGTAAGTTGACAAACAGTAGATCAGTTAAGTATTTTTAGGAGGAGACTGAAAGAGATACAGGGTGTGAAAAGTATATACAGAGCTCCCAGCTTTTATTCATCCTCAGGTCTCTCTGTATTACATATACTCAATGACCTTGTAGTTGTCAAAAGTAGATGCCAAAAGAAAGACAACTTTTTTTGCCCACAGCGGCAAAAGTCTTCCTTTTCCTCCTGCCTGGATACTATAGTTGTCTTTCATTAATCTAGCAAGGAGATGTTACTTTCATTGGACCTTTGGGAAAATATTAAAAGAAGACGCCGTCATGGTGTTTGGCAATAATTCGCAAGTGACAGCGAAGGAGATGGATTTCCCTTCAGGTTGGCAGTTTATCTTTGCTGCCCGTGGAGCCTGGATATACGCGTGCTCCAAATCAGGCTTTGTCAAGGATGATTGAGCAGAGATTGCGAACAATCTAACCATGAGCTCAAACAGAGAGGAGAGATTCTGCACTGTTCCTTTGTGTGTGTCTGTGTTTTGTCAGCACAAATCTGGTGTCATGTCTTTGAGCCTCGGATATAGTTACAACTTTCAAGACGTGCGGCTGAAGTTGTAAGATATTTTTATGCCTGCCTCAGAAGGTATATGATTTAACTTTTGTTTCTCGCCTCCAAGTTTCCACCAATTAATTTCAGTTGTATTCATGCAGTATGTCTCTTTGACCTTTATCTTTAAGACAGCTTATTTTCGGCTTCACTTGGAGCCATTTGATTGTGTGTGTGTTGTCCTATGCCTTCAGTATTACTATTTTTATTTTTGCCAAGAATGGTAGCAGATATTCACTGTTCTTCACAATTGTTAATGAAAAGCTTGCGTGGTTACACCTGGATGTAATGAAACCTACAGCTGCAGCTTCAAAAAAGTTATCCAAATGTTTAAATGTTCTTATATGAATTTGTAAGAATTTAGGTGCACTCATGCTCCATTGTGAGAGGGCTGAAATCCACCACACACTAGTACTGAGTACAGTAAGAAATAAGCCACTCTCCAACTATGGAGACAAATAAAACCTTCAAAAAAGAAAACCCATGACCAGTTTTAAAACCACTTTCACCACAATGCCCCTCAAATGAGCATGGTGCGAATATATCCTGACTTTTACAGGGTCAGTTTAGGAATAATATGCATCAGTATAATCTGTCTGCTACACATGCACTGTATGTTAAATTCCCCTTTTCTACAATGCATTAGATTAGACTCCAGTTGACAAAATCAGACTTGCAATTTGACTTGAACTTGGAACGCCAGTGACTTGTGTCTTCCCTTGGACTTGAGCCTTTTGACTTGAAAATACTTGATACCTTCGACCAAAGCCCAAAGATTAAAAGGTATGTTGTTTAAAATGTGTGCCACAATTCAATTAATTTCCCTTCATTTCCTGAATCAACGACACTACTTATTCCCAGAAAGTCGGTATTTAATTCCCCAGATCCAGTTGGTTGGATGCTGTAGAATTGGTTCAAACCAAGTTTATTGACTTATAAAGAACCAGTTGGAAAAAATGACACCAAAAATCATTTTGTTCACATACAAAAATGGTGCAGGTGGTCGACATAAAAACTATTTGCAGTATGCAAGATGTGGGTCGCAATTGGTGAAGATTATGAAATGTCCACGACTCAAAACTCAAAGTAGGACTTAAAACTTGACTTGGGACTTAAGTGCAAAGACTTGAAACTTACGTGTGACTTGCAAAACAATAACTTTGTCCCGCTGGTGCTACAATGTATCTTAATACATCGCTGTCAATAATACGTCTCTGATTAATTTTGACAACAGGATGTAGAAAATTGAGGCAGTCTTTTGCTTTTTGTCTTACTCTCTGTGCAATCACTGTATTCAGTCAGCCCACATATTGAATCACAACATTATAATTTGGAATAAATGTAAATATAGAATTTGTTTCGGCGTCAAGCCAGCGGAGAATGAGCCGTGAGCTTTAATAGATCGCCCAACTGGTAATAGAAATAAACACATTCAGCCTGAGTGGAGCTGCGGATCAGTTATCTGCCTGAACAGCTTCTAAAGCTTCATTTGTCGCAGAGAATCATTTCCTCCTGGCACACAGAAGGTACTTTTATTAAAAAGAACAGGAAGACGACAGGTTAATTCTGCTTGTCCATTAAAATACAAGCAAGCAACAGATGCTATACAATAAACATTGCACTCTGTTAGGTTTGCTGTCATTTAGTTATTGTTTACCAAAATGTTACATTAGCATATGAAACTCAATGCTTGAATTGCACAAAAAAAACCCAGCTCTTTCTCTTACTTATTGCTCTGACTTTAGAGCTATGGTGATTTGGGCTTTGACATGTGAAAGGCTTAGAGTACAAAGCACAGTTGTTGTTTTCATGAATTTACCAAGCAAATTACAAAGTTTTTTCACGCAGCTCTGCAGGACAGACACAAGGACACAGCGACGTTTGCTGTGACTGTTTATTAAGACAAACAACGGCTTTTTAACAATCCGGACAATCCCTATACACACAACTCACTGCAACTGTCCACAGGCTTCCACACTCTCACCGCTCTCACCTCCCAGTTATGAGCAAAAGGCTGGTGGACTCTGTCAATTGCTCTTCTTCTTCTTCTTCTTCTTCTTCTTCTTCTTCTTCTTCTTCTTCTTCTTCTTCTTCTTCTCCTACGTGTTTGAACCTGTTCTGAGTAGATTAACCTGACTCGGAAAATGGTTTTACACACCTATTCAAACTCCACCTCCAGCTGGTGCTTCCAACACTCATGACCAGACCTTTTTTGTTTTTCATGCTTTTTTTGTGGATTGAAGCTTTCTAATGTCTATTGAAGCTGTCTACTGTGATATAAACCCTTCAACCTACTGGAAAGGTTTTCATTGCTAATTATGTACACATAGCTCTGTGTGTCAGATATACAAAAATGCCATAATGATGCATGGAGCGAGGATAAATAAGATGTCCATATCCTCCATAGGCTGGCTGGTACTCAACCCTCGATCCGTGCCAAACCAACAAACTTCTGCCAACTTGTTTGGCGCCTCACTTCATGTCGCTGAACCGTTTCCTCGAATTTTACAAGAGTTCTCCTGGGACAAGAGAAACTTGTGCTAAACAAATGTGGGTTTTTTTTCCCCCCTCAAGCTGTAGTAATATATATCCTCCAACCCTTAGTGGCTGACCTGGAGTGTTCTTTATTCTCACATGGAGACTTAACACCTCCCACACAGTCCCATCAGTTTCCTCTGGGAAAGTTTTTTTTGTGGTGAAACCTGCTCTACACTGTTCTCTCTGTCATCATATTGTCAGACTGCCATTGTGCAAACTCTTATAAAGAGAATGAAAAAGAGGTGACTTTGACATGATTGAAGTAATCACACCTACGGGTAATAATAATCCTATTGTAGTTCTGTTTTCAACTCAGCCACGGGCGCAGCGAAATTACTGAAAATCACTTGTTACACAATGTGAGCTCCCATCATACACCTTTGACAGAGCTTTGTGTTGTGTGCCACTGATAAAGAAAATGAAGCCAATTATGTTGAAGGTTTTATAACCATGATTTGGCAGTCTTTGGGACACTGGTAACATCTTTCAACCAATGTCAATGTTAGTTCAACTTTATGTGGAGAAGTTATAACCGCAATAAACCTCGAATGTACGAGAAGCTACTCGTAATGATGAGCTCATAATGTCAAAAGGGCAGATACATTCAAAGTTATTGACACTTATTGTTATTCATGGTTAGCACAGGTGCCTCATTCTTTTCTTTTTATGAATGCCTCTAGGGATGGCAATGTCAGTCAATGGATGGATCGCCATGAAATGTTTGCAGACATGGATGGTCCCGAGAAGATGAATCATGCTGACTTGATACCTTGACCTTTCATCTAGTGCTACCATGAAGTCCACATTTGTAGTTCTGAGGAGCATTTCTATGGACCGTGTCCCCCTTAGGATGAAGTGTAATCATTTTCGTGATCCACTGACTTTTCATAGCACAATCATCAATTTAAAATTAGAATTTTGTCCAGTGCTTTGGTTTTGCACAAAAAATATATGTGCAAAACTTGTGATATTTAGAAAATGCTAGCATATAAACACGGCCAAATTGAGAGTGGACATGGTAAACATTCCTGCTTACCATCAGCGTATTAGCATTGCTAAATTGAGCACGTACGCATGCTGAACCGTGAGCCGCGAGCATGGCTGTAGATTCTTCGTCTTGTTGAAATAAAGGAGCATTTTTATTCAAGACCTTATCTGGGATTACCAAATCAATTCCCCAACTGCAAGTACGTTAATGTTGACTTGTATAACACCATATCAATAAAAATGCAGTTCAAGTCCTCTGCAGAGCAATAAACATCATGTTACATGCAGCCTCGATTAGTTAAAGGGGAACTTTGCCAATTTCACACATCAGTGTCTGTTTACAGGTCTTGAGGAGTACTACTTCAAAAAAGTTGTGTAAAGCCTTTTGTTGCTCCAGAGGGAGCTGCATGCAATCTGCTAAATTGCCTTAAATTATGTCACTGGCATTGTGGGTAATGTGGGTGCCAGGTTTTGACAAGAAAGCAGAAAGCATGGAATAAATGAAAAAAGACAATATATCAGGTTCTGCTTCATCGATTGTGATACTTTTGATCCATTGTGAGTTTACAATGTAACAGTAGTGGAATGTTTAATTGGTGGAGTGCTCATTTAAGCCACTTTTGAAGAAAGACGCCCACAACTGATGATTATTTAAAAAAAAGAAGGTTTTGCCAATCTTCTCATTACATTTAGCCTGTGTAGCCCTGAAACATTATTGCACACCTCATGTAAAAAGTTTGCACAGAGCAATTACAATGAATCCTCAGGTGCGTGTATAATTGAATAGGACATGCATACACCAGCATCAAAATAGATTTTAGCATGTTATGGGTGTCAGGGGGCATTGTAATGGGAAAACACGTTTGTAGAGATGAATTTGACAGATGACACCACAACTTACTCATTATGCTTTACTCCAGGGATCCTTATCAAAACTCAATTTCCAGCCCACTAGCTCACAATGTCATGATTTTGCACAATGGAGGTCTAAATAATACGTTATATGTTTATACGAGGAGGTAGTAAAGGGAAGGGGCGTTTGTTCATCATGTTCTGCGTGACAGTTAGTCATGCTCTCTCTTTCCCTTTCTCCTTTTTTATCTCTCTTTCTCCCCATGTATATTTAATGTCATTAGCGGGTCTCTTTCCCAGTATGGATTATTGTTGTGCCTTTGTTTTCCTCCCTTTAGGTGACCGAAACAAGGACGGGCCCTCTCGGATGCAGTAACTATGACAACCTCGACTCTGTCAGCTCCGTTTTGGTTCAGAGCCCTGAAAACAAGATTCATTTGCAAGGTTGGCCATCCATAATTGAACTCCCCCAATTTTTGATGGAATTGTCGCAGTGTCTGTTCTCTGGCAAGCTTACAGCTGCAGCATGAGAGTGTCAGAACGAATTTTGCTTCAATCACTCTGTTGCTTTTTCTTTTTTTTTTGCCCATGCATGCTTGCAGAGCTCTGAAGTGAATCCCAGACAGTAATGATTCACAACAAAAGTAGCAGAACTGTGCAGTAAAAATAAAACTTTAAGTGAATCTCAGCACATTGCATGTGACGCCAAGCATATGTCAAGCGTGGTAAGAAACCCAGAGAAAATGAGTGCCGGTTCTTAGTGTTTTACAGTACAGATCTAGCTTACAACAGCCATTTAAACACATTTTTTGCAATACCTAAAGAGATCATTCATCCTTGTGACAATTCCATGTGTTTGTTCTTGCCTCAGGCCTTCAAGCCATACTGCCAGAGTACCTAAAGCCAAGGTTCGTGCAGGCAGCTCTCAGCTACATCGGATGTAATGAGGAGGGCCAGTTCGTGTGCCGGGACAATGACTGCTGGTGCCATTGCTCAGTGGACTACCCACAGTGTAATTGCCCCGAGGTGGATCTGAGGGCTATGGAAGCCTGTGTGCTGAAAATCCGAGATTCCTGGAACATGGCCAACCAAGACTTTGAGGAGTCAGGTCAGTGTTTTCCTTTTTTGCACGCATTCAATGGCTGTGGCTCTCCCACTGACAGCAAAGTAGACGCTATCGTTAGAGAAGCTGATGGGCAAAGAAAACAAGGACCTAAAGGCCATGAAAACAAGGGGAAATTACTTCCCATCCATGTAATGGGAATTCAACAGTACACGGAGGAGAAATCTTTAAAGCCGCATCTTGCAAAACTATATGAAAACAACAGAGAAGAGCATCTTTTGATGGATTTTCTCAAAGTCCCACTGTTACGTATTTTCATAGCCTTCTTTAGAACCAAATATTAATCCGTCTCATGAATGTAAAGCACCCTTACATATTTTTTATCTATCTTTGGCAGCCTTTGCTTGAAACACCGTTGCAATGCAATCGTTAGACATGACACATTGCAGCGGATGTTGTGCAACACAGTAAGAGGGAACAATATAGATTATCATTATATGATCTAATAGTTAAAATGACCTGAGAAAATGTTTTAAGATACTTTTTTGTTGGACAATCTGCTCAAATAAATGTTGTTAATGGTGATGATGATGTAAAAATGAAGGTACTTCATCCTATTGATGAAAAAATCCGACACTGTCTGCCTATTGATTGGCAACATTTCCTCCAGTGGCGTGATACAGCCAGAGATATTAAAGGCATCGCTGACTCAGTAGAAACGGCGTTGAAAAATCCCATGACAGTTGACAAGTCTGTCATCTCACAGTGTACGTTGTCAAAACACCTAACCCTCTTTCTATTTTTGGCATTCAAACCACTACCTTTTGCTGCCGTTTCAGCCTGGCTGAGTTCAGAAATTGCATGGTGCATATCTCAATGTCCAGAAAAGGAAAGGGTAGCATTTGCAGTAATGTGACTAGGTCAACAGTGATTCAGCCAAATGAAGGTTTTTCAGCACCGTAGGGGGGGAAAGCTGTCACGCCCCAGAAACAAACCACAGTGGCTGTAATCTGTAAGCAGCCTCTGATGTAACCTGTGATGTAACGCTTCGCAGCTCAGTTGTCAGCCATTTTATCATTTAACCTTATTTGTTCAAGATTTTTACGCAATCTTTTTTGCCAGGTGAGTTTATTATTGAATAGGCACAGCATCCCAGTGCACACTTTGACTGTCAACTCAAATGTTGCACCCTCACAGTGCAACGTGTAATTCACCCGACGTCGCTATTTCTCGTGCTCCCGTCATAATCGAAACTGTGAGCTGCATCCACAGGTCCTGGGGGCATCTTAGCTGTTTCAGTCATTTCCAGCCCTGCCTTGAGCTATTCTTTGTGCACCTCGCTGGCTGAGTGTGTTATTACTGGCTACATGCTTCTGTACTAAGGGCAATTTGATTAGCACACAGCTGGCAATAACTTAAGCAGCAAGGTGCCCTGAGAACTGCAGTGGCAGTGCTGTATTAGATAAAGAAAAATAAGTTAGTTCCCTGAAAACCCCTGGGGAGCCACTTATATATTTGATGTAATGGAGAACAACCATCATCGTGTGATAAATAATCATGAGGTTTCCACAGTTAGCTGATGGCGGACATTATTTGCTTTTACCTTCCACCTTCCAGTGATGCTTTATTTAGGAAACTGTATATTCTATGGATAGATCACTATCTTAATTCTTAAAATATGTAAAAGAAATTCCTCTGTGTATCGTATGTGTTTTGTATGTGTCGTATTTAAGCTATTGGATGCCTAAATTCCCCTTGTCTTAAATAAAGTATGTATCTTTGTATCTACACAGTGGCCAGGTTATTTTCAGTTTTCGGCGAGACAAATAGTCATATTCATAAAAGCATAATGAATTAGACGGAAGACAAAAATCCATTGTCTGAAGTGGGTACAATATGCACAAAGTCAGGAAGCCTTGGTCAAAATACATTTCAATGTTTTGCATTAATTGTGAAATTAATTAGAATATCTGCTTAAAATGAACCCAGCAACTAGGACACATCAGTTATTAATTGTAACCACATCATTTGGCAATTAAAAAAGAATCTGCCAAATAAGCCTCTTGATAAACATCGTTACCCTCCAACCCCAGTTTATTTTTAACAATGCCCAGATTGTGTCTGTACTTGTGCTACTCCGAATCTGAAAAACGTTGTTACCTTCCTGGGTTCGGTGGCTGACAAAATATTAATGGTGGGCAGAGAGTGGGCTTCCAGGGATGAGGTGTTGTTGTCTTGGTGATAAAATACTGGTCGAGCTCAGCAGTAACTTGCAGTTTCCAACTCCAGCAGGAAACTCAACACTGTGAATGGATTTACTATTTCGCGTACCTGTACTTAATCAATATCTTCTCCTGAGCTCAAAGTGGACGTGGAAATACACAGTTGATTAACAATGATGACATATAATACAATTAACAAGGGTTGAAAAACACGGAGGAAACCATAGCCATAGGTTCAGTTTTGCAAACCTGGGCCATATGACCCGTACCCCCGCCCATGATTAAACACCTAGGCTGCAGCACTGTCACTCACTTTGAAGTGCTTTATTTCTTCCCTGGTTTAAACTGGGTGAGACGTTCTTAATCCCCAATCCAGCCGAGGAAGAGTCTCTTTCACTCCCTCAATCCATGCCAGTGTCCGTGATGGTGATACATTCTGTGACATTTCCATGTGTGCCAGCCAGACTTTCACAATAAATGAAAAAAATCCTAAAAGCTGATTGTGTTTGATAATATTAGCTGATTTAGATGTTATAACACTGCATCATTTTCATTTCTGATTTCTCCAGAAAAACATGAATCTTTTGTTCTCACCCACATTCGGTAAATTTTTTTAACCGTGAATTTATAGAAATTTCTTTTTTATCCATTACACAAGTCATTTGTGGGTTACCGGCAACCCTGCGCAGGACTCTAGCTTTGTCTATTAAAAGCAATTCCCACCCTGATGAGGCATTTCGTTGTATACATTGTAATGTCATTTGTTTAATGCCTCAATTTTTTAATGTGCTAAAGTCTGGTGATATCCTACTAACTTCTTTTGTTTTTAATTGTAATGTCCCTTCTATATGTTTCATTGCATTGGTGATCATTACTGAGCCTATTTTTTTATTTTTATTAAAGTATATATTCATGACCACAGACAAAGAAAAACTAATTCATTTTTGGTCGTTGACAATAGGAAAAATATTATCCATTAAACCCCCTATATAATGTAATACAAATGAATATGTCAAAGGGCAACATCTTAACTGAAGGTTGTTTTTTTTTCCCCAGGAGATTTTTTTAAATGCAGGCCATGGAAAGCACCTCCCAAACGACCTTTTCATAAATTTTATTACAAGCTGTTTTAATCAACTTATTAATTTTGTAGGAACATGTAATACACCTTGCATAATCACCAGGGAAGCCACTGACACTTAATTGGTTTTATAATCAGATGCTGTATTATCAAGCTAACGTTAACTAATTTTCTCATCAGTGTTGCACTTCACTTCGATTCTCCATACAACTAATCATGATTACAATGATGACAATATTGTTATTGAAGGTCTGGGAATGTAATCTGTTTGCTGTGCAAGGTGTGAGCAGTAACACTGAAGGACTGACACATTTCTTTCCTCTGTGCTCCTTGTCTATTCTGTTTTTTCTCACTGACAGAACAGCAGAATTAGCCCTGTAAAAGCTGTTGGCTGCTTATTAATGGAATAAAAACGTACCCCAACCTCGTATTTAGCTCTGCCTTTTCACATCAGCATATGCGTCAAACATTTCACTTCCAGTTTGCCCTGTAGCTCTTTAGCCCATGTGGCCTCCGCAAAGTGATTCTTACTCAGAGAGTTATGTCGGCCTTTGTCAAAGAAGTGTTCAACTCTCGTCTCGCATCTCTCCCTGCCTTGCAGATGAGTTTCAGAACTTCGTTCGAAGGCTTCCCACATTCTACGCCCTGAACATATCCGCCATCCAATACTTCTGGAAGATGGAGCCGACCATCCACCAGCGCTACAAGCAGCTGGAGCTCAGCACCCAGCAGCTCCTGAGCAAAGCACGACGCATCATCAACAAGCTCTTCACCCTCAGCAAGAGGTGTCGATCTCAGCCCAAAATCATTATGCTGAGGGAGAGGTGAGAAGCTGATAAGTATTCTGCTGACTTTTCTGTTAATATGGATGTGGAAGTGTGTGTGCCCGCGTGTGTGCGTGTGCATGTATGGAAATAAGCAACAAAATTCCATAGCCCGCAGCCACATCACAAGTCCTTTCAAGCAAGCTGTGAACAGCAATGCTCATTTATTTTCTTCAGCACACTCTGTGCGCAGCGCTTTGTTATCCTCTCAACTAGGCATTATGCTAATAATAAACACAATATATTAGCACTTTGATATTCAACTGAGGTCCTACTAAAGTGAACTATAGTGTCACACCTTGATGACTTGGCTGCACTCCCAGCCCAGGTCTCCTTTACATGCAGGAAATCAAAACCATCCTCCTGTGAAATTAAAGTTTGCAATGTTTTAAAAGAATATGCTAAATTCGGGAGATGTTCCTGTTGGTTAACTAGCCTGTGATGAAATCATAGACAAAAAAAGTGTTCCGTGTCTCCTCAGTAGATCATTCGATCTATTGTTTTTTTTTTTTTTGTGTGTTTTCCTGAAATAAAGTCTTATAGTCTGCAGACTCCAGGCTTATGAAAAAGAAATGCAATTTATTCAGCACAACTAATGCAGCCAGGCTTATTTTAAGCACCATCTCAGGTGTGAAACTAAATATTCATCCTCTGCAATGAAATTTTTAGCTGAGGCTATATCATCGCCCAGCACCTAAGGGAAAATAAACCTGTTAATTCTTTATACCAACATTTTCCCAATCGCCTACATAATTTCATCAGCCCCATGCATACATGCACGAGATGTATTGTTAACCTTCGAGCTGCTACAACTTCTTCTTTTCCGCTTTTTTTAATTGCCTGTTCAACAGTGCAGGTGCTAATGTTTTAGTATAGAGCACAATAGCCTGAGATGTTGCACGCTTTTATGGGATATTTTGAAAAGGATTTAGAGCCCACTAAACTGCCAAATTGCATTTTTCCTTATTTACTTATAGACTGCACCGAGATTTTAGCTGCCACTTCAAGACAACAAAAGCGGCACCACTGAAAAATTGCGAGTTTGGTCTCATGCAGGATATATTTTAAGGTGTTTCTGTTTAAAGGCGAAAAATATAGGAAGAGCATGGCACAGACATAGTCTTTATAGGCGTAATGCATCTTTTCGTGGTTAAGTTTTGTATCTCTTTTTTGGTCAATTTGGTCAGTGTGTCTGAATGTTCATCTGATGAGCAGGTGCATGGCAGCACGGTCTGTGTCCGGTATGCCTGTTCAGTAATCTATCATGCGGAGAAGGGAATGGTAATACAAATAGCTGTTGCACATGATTTAACACTGTAGACTGACCACTGCTACAGAGGAAAATGCATCTGAAATGTAATGTCTTGGAGAAGCAGGTCTAACATCTGCAGCAACGTTTTATCGGACTATGGACAGGGACAGTGACAAAAATTATCTAGTCAAAAGCGTTTTAACAGTTTTATAAGCTCCCACATTTCCATAAGTCAACTCAATCTTGGACCTCTTTCCTGAGCTGACATCAGACTATTTGACTAATGTTTCCTCATATATTGTAAATTGCCTTTATTGTGGTTCAGCATACTTAAATATTCTGCTGTTTTTCATCTTTATTCAATTCAAGTATTTAATTAAGTTTTATTATTAGTCCAGTTTGTTATATTATAAAAGCTTTATTGTGAAGGGGTAATGCCAGTCAGAGGCAAAAAGACGCACTGTAGAATAGCAGGAGTGCCAGAACATATGCTTACATGCAGCACTAACTAATGATAATGAAATAAGATGATGCAGGAGTAAGTGACTTATTGTTGGGGATGAGTCCATACATAAAGCACATCCATAAGTGCATCTGCATTAAATCTAATATTCAATATTTCTCATCACTTCGGCTGAACAGTATCTGTGGCAAATTTAGGGAGAGCATTAAGTGCAGTAATGCGATATAGTTGGAGTGAGTGTAAATATTTAAACTGGATAATTTGGATCCTGCTGTGATATAACCTGGCGCTCTCAAAAGATCTAAGGATGGGTCTATTTTTTTCATTAACGGGGTTCAAAGGCAATCATTTCCAAATAAATATGTAGTCTCTCCTTCAATTGAAATGTTGCATTTTCCTCTGTCTCAAAATTCTTTCAATTTTGGGGTATCATTTATAAACTTTGCATTAAAAATCTGCATAAAAAGACATATACTTCCGACTTCGACAAGTTCCATAAAAATGAACAACAAAAAAATAGATTTCCTCTATTCCACAGCTTCTTTCCGTAATGCCTTGCGTGTAAAGACCTATGAAGAATGATGAAAAAGCAAACAGAAAAATATGATAGCTTTGTAACTTAACTCCACAAATCCATTTCGGAGTTTCTGCAGTGTTGTAACCCCCTAGTACAGTCTAAGAAAATATGGACAGCATGCTTTTTTCGGGTTTGAGTTGCACTGTCTGAGATTACAAGGCGTCAAAATATCAGTGATGGAGCCGTACAAAACAAATAATGTGGTTATTTTTTTGTGCTTCACCAAGTCAACAAATATTGCTTTCAAGGATAAAAAAATTTACTTTTACTCACTACTGGAAACTGAATCTGTAGCAGAAGGATAACGTTTGTGTGATGCATTGATCAGTGTGAAATGAGCTGGCAGACAATGAACAGATTGCAGAGTGAACACCCAGCTTCTCTTTGGCCCGCACTGCACGCTGCCACTCCATGACAGCTTACATGTCCTGCTGACACAATGCGCTTTATGGTGACGGCACGGCTTCCGCTCACTTGCTGTGCACAGCCTCCGCGCTTGAGGTGAGATATGCACAACCGACTCCAACTGATGAGTTTCAGAGAAGCCGGGTACTTTTAGGACTGTGAACACATTGTATCTACTCAGGGTTCCCACGGATCTATAAAAAAAAAAAGTCTTAAAAAAGCATAGAATGTATTAATCTAAATTGGTATTAAAATGTCTTGAATCTATATAAACTGCTAGGATTTTATGAATCGTTTTTTTTTTTATATTGCATTTAAAAACAGTGGCCAGGCCATTTTTTTTTTATAATTTACTGAATGCATCTGGAGCGTGATAGCTACACCATCAAGACTTCACAAAAAATAATAATAATTAAATATATATATATATATATATATCCCATCCATCTGTCACAGTTTTGACTATATTTTTTCCTTATATTTTGAAGGTGTAATTAGCCATACACATGTTTTCTTTAATATATATATATATATATATATATATACATTTGTTAACTTGATTATTTGAAAGTGGAATGAAAAGTCTAGCATGTTTTACACTGCTTCATGAATGCAGCAAAAAGTGACATATTCTAAAAAATGTGGAGTTTGACAACATAAAGGTATTATATGCTTCAGTACAACATGCAACTGCATTGGAAATGTTACCTGCATGTATAACATTGTACCATTACCATCACATAGCATAGAGTGGTATTGTATTATCACACAAACTTTGCTGTTTCAATGCAATCCCTGCATAATGATGATCCAGGAGCCCCAGAGTCTAAAATAGTGTCACTTTACAATGTTTGATGAAAAATAATCTCATTTAAAAATATGTCAAATCAAACAAAAAGGAATTTCTTCAATTGGCGGACCTTCTGTAGATGTAGCAGTTTTCCAATCAGCTTCATATCCAAAGTATCAAAGTGTTCAGTCATCAGTTGAGTTGGAGTGAAGGTTTTGTTTTAAATTCATTGCAAAATGACTTTAATCTGTTCTACTTTGGCGATGACCATGCTGTTTTGCACTCACATGCATTCGACATTTGTCTTTGTGCGTCATCGAACGTTTGGTAAGAGAAAGTTGGCGCCGCACACTGCCTTAGTAGTTTTTCTGAAGGGGCCATTTCTACACAGGAACAAAGTGGTCGACCCTTATTGTGTAATGCTGCAATACACCTTATGTTTGCTCTAAACTGGGTTTGTGAAGTTGTGAAAAGAAACTTGGCTCACTTTGACTTTGATCTAATATTCATCATTAAAGTTAAAATTCCCAGTGCCACACACACACACACACACACACACACACACACACACACACACGCACACACACACACACACACACACACACACACACGCACACACACACACAGTGTAACCCAGCTTTTATTTAGTCAAACAACTGCTGGGACAAATGTTCAAAAATATGTTTGTTGAATGTAAATTACTTATACATGCGCTATTGTTTGCCCTAAATTCATTTTAGCAGCTGCACATGACCACACGAACAAAAGTGCTAACTCTGCTAGAGAACAAAACTAAAAGGGATTCGGAAGTGTGACAGATGTGGAGCAAAGGAAGTAAAAAAGACAGATTTATGACATTATATTCTTGGCATGTGGGCCATCTGCTCCTTTTTCTCATAAACAATCTCAGGAATTTTGATTTTGAAAAATATAATGCTACGTATTTCCAGCACCGATCAAAATGTAACAACAAAGCAATCAGAATCTGATTAAAAGTTGTTCTCTTTGTCAGCTTGTCACACCAGATGAGATATTGTCACCTGAGGAAGCACATTAGCTAACTTTTTATTGCTCAACTGAAAATATAGAACCAAAGACTCTTTTTCCTCTAACATTACATCTTTAGATTCTGTATTTCCACAAAAATATGTGGACAGGGTATCATTTCCAGAAGGATTTTATGGTGTTAAGTGGTTTGTATGGCACATTGAAACGTGGGCCTTGCTCATCATGCATGAGTCTCCGGAGAATATCAAGCAATGCAGTACTGTGGAAGACTGTTGACCTTCACCCATACTACCTTCGCCTACACCGTACGATTAGGAAGCTGACAGGGGAGATATTAGACCTCAGCCATTTTTATTTATATTTTGCTATTAACATTGAAACACACATCTCAAACCCATGATATCACTTTACTCGCCATTACGACCCACAGATGGTTAAGTGTGGTTTTATACAATGGGAGGCTATAGTTGTAAATCACATTTAATTTGATTTGGTTTTTAGATGTGTCATTAAAAATAGTTTTATGTTATACAGGAAGATAAAACAGGGATCTTGATAATGAGACTCAACAATATATGTTCTAATGTTTTTATATTCATACTTGACAGAAAAATGAAGAATTGACACAGGGACACAGAATAAAAACAGTTTTGTTTTGTTTTTTCATTTGGGCTTTAATTTGAAATTTAAAGACCCAATGCAACTACTATACTTACTATTTTTCTTATTTAGTCCCGTAAATACAGTTTTTTTCAGATGCCTAAAACTCGTCACGTAACTCAAAATAGCTTCCGTGTGGTCGTTCCCTCATTTTTCTTTTATTCACATGTTTCTGAGCAAGATGTCATTTTATCATCTAGATGCATTTCCAGTAAATATTTTGTCTGTTGCAGGCCCTTCAGCTACTGGCTGAACTACATCCTCTCCATCATGTACTGCAGTGAGAACAACCACATCGGGTCCTACCTGGAGGAGACCCGGAGCTGCTCCTGCCCCTACGAGCATCCCCCCTGCCAGGGTGTGATCCCCTGCACGGTGGGCGAGGGCACCTCCTGCGCCTCCTGCTCCTACGAGAACCGCTCGCGCTGCGCCACCTGCAACCAGGGTTACATGCTGAGCCAGGGCGTGTGCCGCAACGAAGTGCCCGACTCCACTGATCACTACATCGGCTTCGAGACGGACCTGCAGGACCTGGAACTGCGCTACCTTCTGCAGAGACGCGACAAGCGCATCGGCATCCACGGGATATTTGTCAGCAACGATGTCAGGCTGAACAACTGGTTCGACCCATCATGGAGGAAGAGGATGCTGCTGACACTGAAAAGTAATAAATACAAGTCAAACCACGTCCACATGCTCTTGGGGATGTCGCTACAGATCTGCCTTACCAAGAACAGCACTCTGGACCCCATGCTGTCGGTGTATATTAATCCGTTTGGGGGGAGCCACTCGGAGAGTTGGATCATGCCCATTGAGCAGGACAACTACCCAGACTGGGAGAGGACTAAATTAGACCTTCCATATGACTGCTATAACTGGACTTTGACTTTGGGCAACAAGTGGAAAACATTTTTTGAGACAGTACACTTTTACCTGCGCAGCCGGATCAGAGGGCCCTCAAGTAACGGGAATGGAACTGTATATTATGAACCCTTGGAGTACCTGGAACCGGGGCGAAATCTCGGCTACATGAAGATAAATAGCATCCAAGTGTATGGCTATAGTATGCACTTTGACCCCGACGCGATCCAGGACTTGATTTTACAACTTGACTACCCATATACTCAGGGATCGCAGGACTCTGCCCTGCTGCAGCTGCTTGAGATACGGGATCGGGTCAACAGGCTCTCCCCGCCTGGAGCTCAGCCTCTGGACCTTTTCTCCTGTCTGCTGCGCCACCGGCTCAAACTGTCCACCACGGACGTTGCCAGGATCCAGGCAGCGCTGCAGACTTTCAGTGCCAAGCAGCCCAACTCGTTGGAATACGAAACAACCAAATTATGTAGCTAATAAGTGGGCAGGCGGCCAGGTGCACAGATGGCAGAGCAGTTATCACACAGGCCTGATGACGGTTAAGAGCAATTCTGGAGCCTGTAAAGGGACATTTGGGGGACATTTTCATTGTCGTCATGAATCTCAAGAGTGCATTTGAGATTCTCATGTCAGCTTTTCGTATGAATTTGTACAACATCGTAGAATTAAGGAGGATTTCACCAAACTTGCCTCATAGCTTTTTTTCTTTTTCCTCTTCTGATGAAAATAATAACTGACAGTTTATAATATAAGTTTAAAACTCTACCATAACTGATATGTTGCCAGTGTGCTGACGTTTGTAGGTTGCACAAATTTGAATCGCTCACATACGTAAACAAAAACTTTTGCTGATGAAGTATTACCCAAGCAATGTATTCATCTCACAGATATAATCATTTCCACACCAGCATGTTTTTTCGTTTGTACTTTTCTCATCACATTTATTCCCCCGGTGCAAAGATAAACAGAAATACTTGTTTTACTGTCATGGCCCTCCCTTTTAACCTGGCACATGATGGGCACCTCATTGTTTTTAGCTTTTCATTCAACAATAAACTCACTCCTTTTTTTAAACTGTACTACACATTTTTGTAAGAAAAGGAGAAAAAAAAACAACTGAATAAACAAAATGAATAAATAGATGCTGTATTACTCCAGATTTGCCGAGAAAAAAATGACAACATGATCACAATATATGTTACATGTGCTTTTATTTTTATAATGCTGTTGTTTGTGAAACAAAAGTAAAAAAATAAATAAAAACACTGTCTATAAAATGTATAATACAATTTGTTAATACACTAAATAAAAACATTTTTATGTGTGGTCTATAGATGGTGTACTTTTCATGGAAGAGGTACTTTTTATAGTAGTTTTATAGCAGGTGTAACAAATACCCCTGGAACTTGATATTAATAACACCTGTGCTTTTACTGCTATGGCCTTTTTTCAAATATCTGTGGTGAAAAATCTCTGGGCTCTGTTTGTGGATAACAAAAAAAACGGACTAAGTTAGCTTGACTTGATGCTCAAGGATGTGACACAAGCTTGGATTTTTCAGTTATTCTCAGCAGCTTTCAAATGTATCTGGATCTGTTGTCAGAGCACCAACTCCTCAAGGCCAAATGTGCAAAAGCACAAAACATTTCCATCAGAAGAAATGTGCTGCAGCTTGTGCTGAAACTGCACCAGTTCGAAAACACATAAGAAAATGGGAAGGGAAACATATGGCGCAGAAAGACAAAAACAAAGACATGAACAGCAAACACGCAGCGAATGCAGAAACAACGCTAAGGGAAAAACGCATAAACGCTGAAAACAAATACATACAAAAACGCTGCATATCCAGTCAACACAAGGACAGTTCTTCGAGCCTCTAGGGGTTATTTCTTTCCCATTTGGCCTTAGTTTAATGCTAGCTATGTAAATATGTTGCTCTTTCATCGTTAAAAATTAAGGCGAAATGTAAAAAATAATACGTACCTTTTTAATCGCGCCTCTTCCTCCACTTTTCTTCCTGCTTCAAAAAGAAACAGTAACTGTTTCTTTTTGCATGTCTTTTTGAATTGGCATTGTTTCTAGAGCTGCAGCATGTTTCTCCTAATGGAAATGTTTTGAGCCATTGTAGTGCGTTTGCCCTTGTCGGCGAACGTACCTATTCACTGTTAGCCACAAGCTAACCAAGAAGTTTTAGGGTGAATCAAGTCATTTAAAAAAAAAATTGAAATACTATAATAATCATTTTAGATGGGAACATAATAGGCCATTGAGAAACCATTACAATATGTTGGTGTGATTATACAGTTTTCAGAAAAATAAGAATTAAATACCTATAAAAAATATTATATAGAGATGGTAATATGCCTTTTGACACGGTCAGGGCTTATTGGGACGCTTGAATAAAAAACAGCCATCATTAATGTTATTAGTAGTAATGCTTTTTCTACTACTACAACTAACAATTATGAAATATACTTACACCATATTAAGTAAGATCATACCCTACAATGACAAAGAGACAAAGTTTTCTAAATTTATTTCAAAGAAAAAACTGGAAAGTCATACTGGCATAAGTATTCAGACCCTTTGCTATGACACTTGAAGTTTAGCTCAGTTGCGTCCCATTTCTCTTGATCACCTTTCAGATGTTTCTTCACCTAGATTGGAATCCACCTGTGGTAAATTCAATTGATTGGACTTGATTTGGAAAGTTACACACCTGCCCCTATAAGGTCTCACAGTTGACAGCATATCAGAGATAAAAACTAATCCATGAGGTCAAAGGACCCGCCTGCAGACCTCAAAAACAATTCTGCTCCATTAAAAGTTCCCAAGAGCACAATGGTCTCCAGAAAAATACTAAACCTGAGATATTCTTAATAAAAAACTTGTCCCAGAGTGCTCAGACCTCAGACTGGACGGTGGCCAAAGCACAGAGCCAAGACAATGCAGGAGTGGCTTAGGGACAACTCTGCGAATGTCTTTGAGACCCAGCCAGAGCCTGGAGAAAAAATGAAACAGAAAAATGGCTGTCCACCGATGATCCCTATCCAATCTGACATGGTTGAAAGCATCTGCAGGGACGAATGGCAGAAAATCCCCAAATCCAGGTGTGCAAAACCTCGAGGCTGTAATCTCTGCCAAAGGTGCTTCATCTCAGCACGGAGTTACGGGTTTTAATAATTATGTCAATGTGATCTTTTAAGTTTGTTCTTTTTAAATAAATTTTGCAAAAATGTGTAAAATCCTCTTCGCTTTGTCATTATGGGGAATTGAAGTAGCTTTATTAGGGAAAAACATTATTTTAGTGAACTGTAAGGCTGCAAAATATCAAAATGTGCAAAAAGTGAAGGTCTGAAGCACAGTATATTTACATGACTTGCAATGAACCTTTTTCATGGCAAACATTTTAACATGTAGGAGTAGTACAGGTGTATTTAATAACCTCAATGAGTGACATTCCACCCAGGGGAGGTCCTGGTATGGTGCATGCTGGTTCACTGGAATACCTACTTCATGGAACTGAGCCGTTGTTAAAGTTGTCAATGTCACCTGTGCTCTTCCTCCGATGACATTGCAAAACGTCTGCTCTGAAAGAGGTCTAGTGAGCTGCGCATGCAGTGAAATGCTCACACTGTAGAGGCCAGCTTTTTTAAATGAGAGCAACGCTGCAACACTAGCAGACTGAGGTGGGCAAAACACAGAAAGGTGGAGAAGATTGTTTTTTTATTTTTCATCAGCTTTTTCTTTCTTCCACCACGCCGGCGTCAGCCTTGAGGGAATTCCTTCAAATTTGGCACAAATATCCACTTGGACTCACGGATGAACTGATTAAACTGTTGCGGTAAACGGTTACAGTTTATACAAAACACGTTCTTTTGGGCCATAACTCAAGAATTTATTGACTAATTATGACAATTTAACACATGTCTTATAGAGGATGAAATGATTTTGAACAGACATTGATGTAAACTGCAACTTGACTAGTTAACATACCTTTCTGAAAGCACATTTCACATAAAAATTATTTCTTGAGTGAAACTTTGCAGTCGTTTTCTTGGATGGCTTTATAAACGGTCAGGTAATCTAACCATAACATAGCTGATTTCCAGAAAAAGAGAAGGTCGCTGGTGCTTTAGATATATCAGCTTTATCTGGATCATTAAACACTAATTCATTCCTTTTGGATATCAATCCAAGATATGAGACCTCTAAAGGACAAAACGTGTTCTCGTTTGTGATGTGATACCCTTATACAGTTTATATTTTTTGTGTTTTGTACGTGTGATTACAGCTACAAATGACCACATTTGGCTGATTTTTAAAAAAATTTTTTTAAAGATTTGCAGTAATGTATATGATACTCTGTAGTAACAGGAAGATTATTTCTGTGCTTTAGATCTCTTTTGGATTTGCGCTGATAGATGACTGCTGGAGGCAGTGGGGAAGACACAGCATCAAAGCCCATTATCTCAGGTGGTTCTTAAACTGCTTTGTAGCAGTCTGTTGTAATTTTGCGGGGGTTTACGTCTTACCCCAAGCCTGAAATAAAGCATTACATCCCGTGTCCCCCAAGTGCTTTGTGCTGCACACGTATAGCATGCAGCTGTTCCCCACACAGCCGTTCTCTTCCTGCTCTCTGATCTTTAACCATTTCATACAATGAAAACGGAGGGTGTGGAAATGCAGGTTCAAAGACTCAAATCGGCCAGAGTATTCCCCATCCCACGATAAGACGGCAATAATGCTTTCTGTCAGACATGTCAGGAAAATGCAAATTGTTCCTTCCTGCTAGCAGAGTGGAATGAAAGGGAAGATCAACTGGAAATGACAGGTGGAATTTGAAATATTTCTTAACCACAAGTTCTCCAAGATTGTATTAACTGGCATTACATCAAAAAGCAAACAAACATACTTGTCATCTTAAAAATGCACTTTGATTTTAAGCATTTCCTATAAAATCAAACCAAAATCAGCGTGATAAATTACTGAACATATAAATCTGTACTATGAAGTTGCACTTTTTTAATGAGGCACGGTGTATGCTGGGATATGCTGCATCACCCCGCGCCCCTAACCAGGAGAGTATAGAGAATGGAGGGATGAATGGAATTTTTTTTTCTTTTTTTTTTTTAAACTAAAAGTGGCTCACATTGACATACTGTAACATCAGCGGTTGGCTTGCGTGGAAAACAGACATTTCTGCTGCTTAAATCAAATCTCACAAGCATCAATCTTTCATTCATTTATTTTCTCACATCTGAACGAGATCACTGTAGCATACCAATACTGTAATTACACCCTACCAGCATTTTCCAGCTTCCAGCATTTAATGGAACAGAGCCTTACCCCCATCATGCACCAGAGTGTCGGGTGTTTTGCTTTTGTCATTATTTTTTGCGCAGTGATTTGGTTTTGAAAAAAAAAAACATGCATTTCAAAAATAAAAACCAACATCTCTGTGTAATTGTTTGCTCAATGTAACTCAGAGCTAGCAAGAACACAGTAATGTAATATTTCCAATGAGGAAGACTTGAATCTGATTTCAGCACATATATATATATATATAATATATATATATATAATTCATCCTCCACCTCAAGAAAAACGAAGAAGTCAAAGTGCAAGACCAGTGTGGACAACACGTCTTAAAAAATGGGACATTTAAGTATTTATGCAAGTTATAATGAGACATTAAGCTCAGCACAGGTTGGAACTAAAACAATGTAATTCCCATTAGAGTGTGTTTTGAGTCAGTTATTATAAAGGCAGCAATGTGTTTTGTGCCACAAAAAAATTCAAAAGAGAAGATTACCTTTTTGCTGCTTTGGTGATAAGGACCATCTCTGACTGCTTATAGCGATCATCAGACGCTCAGATAGCAGCTTACTGATGGCAGATCCGTGATTATTTGGGACAGGGCTTAATGATGTGATGTTTCTCTCTGTGCTTTGGGGAGTTAGATCTTGGCCTTTTAAATGAAAACAGAAATCAGAACCATTTAGCTCTACAGCCAATACACAGTCATCTATTTTATTCGAATGAAAAGACATTTTCATTCAAAGCAAATGCTGATTAAGGCGGCTTTAATATGTGAATAGATTTTTCATTAATTGCCTGTTCAAGTTTTTATTATCAAAGGTGCAAGGTTGAAAGAAATGTTATTTTTGATTTATTCAAGCGCTTGTCTTAAAGACATAACCATGACACAGACAAAGCATGCTCATAAAGAAATGTCATAATGTCAATATTATTACATATACCATCAAATCATTAAGTTCAAATACATAAAAAAAAAAAAATGCATCAATGATGAAAGAATGATGCCATTCCAAATATGACCTTGCAGCTCCCCTCCAGACCAGTGAGCAATCAACGTATCTTTTCAGCTCAACTTTAAGAGGCTAGCAGAACTGTGGTGGCATTTAATGAGAAAAGTTAATGTTTTAGACCGTGGTAAAAGCATGTTCCAAGGTTACGGTCTTTAGAATTTGTCCATGTCAATCAACTCACTAGCAAAAGAGCACTGAAAGCTATAAAACAAATTCCTTTAATGAAAATAATTTCAATTTATCAAATATGAATGCAAGATTCTATGGGTGAAAAGTATCAAGTTTTATAGTGTTTAACTGTTCATGTCATTGGGCTCAGTTTACATGCACCTCTTCCACAAGTAAAAAACAAGAAGTTACTTACTCAGCTCCACCCTCTCGTGAAACTTTTGGTTGTAGAAACCAAGATGGCGACGGCCAAAACACAAAAACTTGAGGCTTAAAAACTGTAGTCAAACCAATGGGTGGCGTCACGGTGACTATGCCCACCTCTTACATACAGTCTATGACGTTTCAGGCTCTACTTCGCTGAAGATGAGTTTGGATAAACACATAGGAAAATTTACAAAAAATACAGAAGCACATCATTGAAAACAAGGTGAAAAAAAAAGACAAAGGTTCACGTCCTTCCAAATACAACTCTATCCCATGAATTGTCCGTGTGTTAGATTAGATTTATCTATTCCTCACAACAAATGAATCAATTGTTTTTCATTTTTTGGAGCTACGGGGCTCTTCCAGTTTACAGACATCCATTCCTCAGCTGTTGGGCCAGAGTACTCATGAACATTAGGTTTCACACATACATGTTACATACATGTAACACAATACATTTAATATCGCACTCAAACAGAAACACTGACCTCAGTGCATACAGTAACTGTTGCAAGTAACACCAAGCAAATATTTAGATACAGCTTAGTACAAAACAAATCAAAAAATATCATCATAGTTAAATTCAAATGCTAAAAATATAGAAGACAAATGTTATTCCAAAGTGTGGTATCCATGTTTTGACATGTACAGTAATGAAAAACAAATCTCTTTTGGCCTTAAAGTATAAATTAAACAAATTAAATGCAACTTTGTCATGCAAGCAAAGATTTATGTCTATATCTTAGTACATCTCAAAAAGTGGGTAAATTTTTTATTAAAATGATGGTAGAACCATTTGCCTCCTCAAGAGACAGATGTTCTGCGATTTGAGAGTCGACATATTTCCGCAATCAGCATGTGCCGCTTTGCTTTTATTTTTCAGCATTGTGTTGTTTCTCCTCAGCCTAGTCCTAGCTGCAGTTCCCCACAGAGCAATCTGCACGGCTCTTTGAAAATGTACTTCATAGTTCACCACACAAACTGCAATCAGACACAATTCCCAAAGTGACCCAGAGAGTCGCAGCCCTTTCTCTAAAAGAAAGAAAACACTCATGCAAACTCATAATGCCTTAATAGTGGCACTAAAACATAATGTGAAAGGGTGAGAGTGAAAGAGTGCTGTCTGTACAGAATGTGGTGGGTGAAGGTGATAATGTTATCATCATCTCAATGCCACATCCTCAGAGAAAACATTCCCTCGGAGACTTAAAGTAGGCGGTGAGACACTGTGTCCTACCCTAGCAGAGGCAGCCTGTGACTTTTAGAACTCAAATGAAAAGGTAGAGAGAGCGAGAGTAATTCAGTTCATTTCACAATGAACGTCTGAAACATGAAGGAGTTGTGAAGGTTATTGACATGCATGTGGCCTACCTACAGTGTACTTGAGCTGAATATTGTTTCAGGGTATAAGTTATTTTTATGCACAATGTGCTTCTTTGCTAGAGGGGGTAAGTGAATCTAATTTAGCGGCAATAAAACTAAATTAATGGACTACAAGCATCGGAGCACATAAAGAACTAATTCCATGTGAAAGTAACATTAACACAGAGAATATGTAATGGCAAAAGGGGTCTATAAAAATAGTGATTTGGTCGGCCAAATGCAAATTTCCCCCACAATCATCTGCCAAGTTCTGTTCAAATGTGAGGTAGGCTACAAACTGGAGCCATGCATGTTATCCTGAATTCATCAGATTTCAGAGAAGCCTTGAAGTGAATAAAATACTTGAGATAATGGAGTGGAAAGATTAGAAAGATTTAAGGATTACCTACTGCAAACGTCCCTACAGTTACATCCATGCGATGTATCATGTTCTGTTGGTTGCCTTTTAAAGCTCCACCTAAGTAAAAGTTGTCATTCGCCGTAATGGACCCACATCAAGTTTTATCTGACTCTAAAGAATGTTTTAGCCTCTTTTAGCTCATAGCTTTGGTTTTTCGGCCAGCAAACACTTCTTTCAGCAAACTCATTTCCAGTCGCAGCGAGCTGTTTTTACCTAACAAGCTCTAAAAAAACGTACACGCCTAGCACCAAATGGCAGACGCAAGTTGGCAAACCAACCTCGGAACCCATCTGCAAATGTTTTGACGACGATAAGCCTCTGGTGGCAGGGGGATATATTTCTGGTTTTCCGGTAGCCAAGACTTCCTTTTCCGTGCGACCATCATTTGTTTAGAGCCCAATTAGCAACTTGAGGTGAGTGAATAGATTTGGGGCTGAGAGACGACGTAAATGACTTGTTTTACAAGTAGCCAGTTTACAAGCTAATTTTAGGCTGATTAAAAGCTAAATCCTCATCAGTCCCAGCCCATGGTTTCCGAGACTGCATTTCGGACTGTTTACCTGCATACAACCAAAAGCCTGCTCAAACATCACAATCTGTTTATAGAGATTAGCAACCAGCTGGTGAAGAAAGTCAAACAAGTAGCTGTACAAGAGCTAACTGGTTCCTTTGAGATTAAAAAAGGAGAGTGAATATTGATCCATAATATCCATAATTTGACTGGAAACATGATGGCTTTAAAATGTCTTTTCAGCTAATTGTTTTGGTTTTAAGGCCAACACTTCACTGTTTTGGTTCACACTTACTCAAATCACTCAAAGCACCTAGCAAAGATGTATCGTGGACACTTTACCCACTGAAGAGCTAGATATTTGTCGGGAGTTGATGGAGACCAAAAACAAGTTAAAAGGTGTATTAATAATGTGTGACTTGCATTTGCCTGGTGGATACAAATGCAACAACATAAATCAGGTCAATTGAGACACCAACCAGCAGCTCCTCCCACTAGCTAGTAGCTGTAGTTCCAGTTAAGTGTTATCATGGCCTGGAATTGTGTGTTTGGATATAAGTTGGCAGAAACTTTTTACTTTCATTTCCAAGTGTTTGTAATCATTGCTCTATTTTTTTCCACTTCGTATATAATCTATCAAATCTCTCAACAATTTGATCAAATCCCATCTGAAATTATATTCACATTTTCTGTCTCTGAAAGGCGGCATACTAGGCATGTTAAAGAATAATCTGCCATTTCACTGCATCTTTAAATATTAAGATGCATATGCAACTGTAAAACAAAATGCAGACCCTTGTGTCATTATAGCTGCTTTGGATTAAATAAAGTTGATAACAAAGATGTCTAGAATAACATTTATCAAACTTTTAAAAGAGGTTTTGAAGCTCTGATGTAAAAAGTGAGCTATTTCTGCTCTGGGCTTTCAAAGCTCTGTCAGTGGGAGCAGGACGCACCACGCAGCCCTTACAGTTCTTATTAGGTATCAAAGACCATTTCTCTGATCTCTTGTTATTCTTTAAAGAACAGGAAAAGGAAATGTGAGGCTTAAAAGAAAAACTACAGTAACAAAAATATACTAACCTCATTTCTTTAGAAAATGAAACATGTCCTGCTCTCTTATCAGCTACCCTTATGAACATCACAGCTTGCCCTCTTGCCCAACCTACTTATGCATGCCAGCAAAAAAGTATTTTGTGTCCATTTCTATTCCAATTGCTTATGATAGCAGGAGTGCCATGGTCTCCTCTGGGGCCGAGAAATGCTCATTTGAAAAATCGCCCAGACGTGCATGGAGGTTGCCAACCTCAATTTTTGATGCAGTAGCTCATTTTGTGTGTCTTCCTCAGGAGTCTCAGCGCAGCCCCACCGGAGGCCCAGTCACACTAGCCAGCCAATTATCAGGGCCTTTCCCTGCACCTGCCCACTGCTGCCATGTATGGATCTGCAGCTCCACTGTAGGCCAGGGAGCAATCAAAGCTGATGCCCCAATCCAGCCCAACTCTGAGAGGCCAACGGAGCTGTGGTGGCGTTTAATGACAAAAGTTCAAGCTCTTTTTTTGCAGTGATAAAAGCATGCATCGTGTTCAGAGGTTTAGGTATTCAGGATTTGTTTCAATGCATCCACTGTTTTGGATGGAATATTAGAGGAGGGTGGGGAGTCAAGCTTCAGAGACATTCCAAACACTTTTTGCTGTATGTGTAGTGTTTGGATTTTAATGTTTACATGCAGAAAAAAGAATCCCTTCCTAATTTATAATGCAACAAATTAACTAGTTTTGTGTGTTAATCTTGTAATAAATTATCTTCTAATGCTAAATCAGCAATGCTATTACAATTATTGTATTATTAATAGCAACAATCCAGGCCTAAACTGCCAGATATATATATGTATATATATATCTGGCATATGTATATATATATATATATATATATATACATGTATATATATACGTATATGTATACATGTATATATATACGTATATGTATACATGTGTATATATATATATACGTATATGTATACATGTATATACATATATATATATGTATATATATACATATATATACATATATATATATATATATATGTACATATATATA
>CALSBV010011200.1:26455497-26480922 GCA_943590825.1 Bovichtus diacanthus | reverse complement strand
GAGAAATGTGCCGGATGCTGCCTGACTTGCAATCGCATTATTGGGCATCTATCCGTGGGATGGAGCGATTTTGGTGCAAGAGAGAGCACAGGCACTGTGACTTTGCAGAAATATGTTCCTTCCTCCATGTAAAATCACACAAGACATGCTCATATACACAGAAACACACAGTGTCAGGGCAACAAATAAGGGCATCAGTTAATACATCAGCAAATCTGAAATGTCTCCAAAGCCCCAAAACTCTTATGTTTCACTTTTTACTGGAAGCCACTTTCAGGGATGCATTTCCTCTGCAAATCTCAATAATTCAGCACAGTGATCAAAACAAGCCAACTGATTGAGCGCTGTCCTGGATGTAAATTAGTGTAAGTCTTTTTTCTCCAGCCTCCTGAGACACAGGAGATTGAGTGTCGAGGAGATAAGAGGAACAAGTTGTCAGCGTGAGGAGATAAACTGATTGGAGTCTAGATTGGATGTAAAAATGGTCTGCATAAGCAGTTGCTGTCATTCCCAATCAGTTGGACTGCATGAACAGAATCCCAAACATACTTTGTTTGTACACACTCCAGTCTTATCACGTTCTTTGTATGCGATGTGACAGTTTTTTTTTTTTACCAAGTCCCCTGGATAAAGTCTTTTGACAGCCTTAATGGAGGACCACTGGTCTTGGTCAGTAAAGAAGACATCATATTATTCCCATTATATTTTGTCTCAGAGATTTAAGATTGAACTAATTTCAGATTTTTACCTTCATAAATCATACTGATTAAGTATTTAAATAAAAAATATCTCTAAGATTATTAGTTTTCTAATCATCCCTACACAGAGAACAGACATTTTAAAAGTGGCAGCCATCTATGATACAATAAAGTTGATCAGACATTCATTTCATCAATAAAAACACATTTCCAAAAACAATTCCCAAGCATAATCTGGGTAACAGCTATCTAGTCACGTCATAAAACTGAACATAATGCACTGAATTAAAGCTCTGACTGGGGCTCATTCGTTTTTCAGAAGTCATAGCTAACTGGCACTTCACTTCCTGTGAACAATGTAGATCACCGGCATCATGAAAACTGAAAACATTAATCAGCATGAAAACTTTTTTATAATTTTCTACATGGGTGGGAACCGTTTGTCAGAGTACATGTAGGATGTTCCTGAAATGATTTATTTTACAATGTTTTCATGGAAATTAGTTTTTCTTAGCATTTTGTTTGTTTGCGCATATGATCATCTTAAATAACTACAACTCTTCTGTTTAATTGCACACTATGGATACATTTAAAACATCCTTCTTATCCTGCGTTTACACCAGCAAATTTTCGCCTTGTGTTACTCGTAAGTTTGAACGAGGCTAAATAATTTTTTACTTGCTTTACACGCGCTGGAGAGCAGGAGGGGCTTACCTCCATGTAGATACCAACAACGTTCATCAACCATGGCCAAAATAACCGCTAGTCCCAGATACATCGGGAAACCAAACACCAGTGAATTTCACTGGGCTTTATTCACTGTCTATATCAGGTCACACGTCGGCTGAATTTATCTTGTTTACTACAGTGGTACAAACACAAAATAAACAGATTTTGCTGTGGTTTAACTGCAATAAACGTATCAAAATGACATTTTCTATTGGGGTCAAGGAAAAATTATTAGGAAAACACATAAGACATGTTTTTTTATGTCCTATGTTGCCTCTTAAAAATGACAACACAAATGATGTACGAGTTTATTTGCATATAGACTAATAAAAACAGAAATACTCACATTTTAGATCATCTCAGATCTGGGTCGCTGGAGAACAAAAGTAAAGCTAGAAATCTGGGTGCAATCATAGGCAGCGATCTAAATTTCAAAATCCGTATTAATCATCTCAAAAGATCAGCCTTCTACCATCATTACTATTCTTACTGTGCTTACTTACTTACCTTACTGTGCAATACAATCACGTGCAATACGTATGTGCAATATATCTCTTTTTACTATGTATTATTGTTACCACTGGCTGCTAGAGTATTACTCTCACTGTTCACTTACTGTATTACGTCAACCTGCCACTTACTTGTTGTTGTGTTTTTTTGTACTTATATCTTGTACTTATACATTTGCATTTAACTTTTATCTGCACTGTCCCTTTGCTGCTGTAGCGCTGTAAATTTCCCCGCTGTGGGACGAATAAAGGTTTTCTGATTCTGATTCAAGTGTGTGTCTTGTATATTTTGGCACTTTTATATTCTGCAATGGTTTTACTCTTATGTGTCATTGTTTTTAATTTCAGGCACATTGTGTTGCATGTTATTATGTAAGAAATGTGCTATAAAAATAAAGTTTAATATAATTGAATCTTATTTCCAGTCGGCTAGATTACTGTAACATGCTGGTCACAGAACTATGAAAAACAAATCTCAATCGTCTGCCGCTACTCCAGAAAGCAGCTGCCAGAGTTTTAACTAGGAAAATAAACGACAACCATGTGACACATTTCCTATGCTGAGGTCGTTACACTGGCTAAAAAAATGTTGATGCTCGTTTTTTAGGCCATTCATGGTTTCGCACCCCAATATATCTCTGACATGCTTGTGAGCTATGAACCAGCTAGACCCCTCAGGTCATCTGGATCAGGCCATCTGGTTATTCCCCAGGTCTCCACAAAAATTGGTGAAACTGTCTTTAGCTTTTATGGTCCAAGCTGCTGGAACATCCTACTCAATCGTGTTAGGTGTGCTCCAACACTATGGAGCACATAGAACACTAAAGGTCCTTTTTAAAACTAAACTGAAAACATTACTTTTTAGCTGTGCCTTTTAAATAGTCTGGTTTGCAGTTCTTAATTATTTTTTTTTTAGACTTATTTCGTTGATTTTAACTTAAGTGTCTTTTTATTTTACTGGTCAGCTGTTGGTTTTGATTAATTTATTTTATTTTATTCTTACTCTTGTATGTGTGTTTAATGGTTTTAAACCACATGTAATATTTATGTGTCTGCTTTAATTGTGTTTACTTATGTCATATTTTATCTTTAAAGTATCCATATAGTGTTCTTAGCTGCAACTTCCATGATAGCTTACGCGTTGTGCAGCACATTGTGCTTCCACCTGGAATGAAATGAAAGAAATTAAGCAATTATTCAGTTCTTTTCTTTTTGGCATATAGCACAAACCTTAATACTGTACCAGGACATGGAAATACAGTTTTATACATTTTAGTTTCTTCTTTTCTGGAAAACAACTGTATGAAACCTTGGATCGTCTACAGCTGAATGTTATGTCTTTATTATAGGCTACATTCTGTTACACGACATATGAGTAGTACATTCTTATGATTATGTTCCTGGCACTAGAATAAGACGCTGTCAACATCTCAAAACAAAATGAATTCATGCTGTTTGTCATCCATTTCTCCGTTTTTTTTTCCCCATTTATTACAGTATTTATTTATTCTCTCTCTCTCTCTCTCTCTCTCTCTCTCTCTCTCTCAAATATATGTCCTGACTTGCGGGCATTTTCTCATTATTCCTATCTTGATATCTGCCACTGTTAATGAGTGGAGGGACTCGAGTTGCAGAGTTTGAACATTTGGATTAATGTGGGCGCTTCAGCGGGGAAGTTTGGGAATAGTGCGTGCTCTCACAGTTCATTACTGTGGATATATGACATTTTAAGGCTGTGAGACGCCTGGCTAATGATGCTCCTTGGTAAACACTGGAGACTGCCAGCCACAGCACCTGAGAATGTTCCTCTAATAGCAGGGATGTCAACATGGTGACAGGTCCACCTCCTCTGTACCCACTGTACTGCTGCATACTATTTTGTACAGAAAGTCTTTCTCATTCTGTTAATTGATATTGGACACATTTTTAGAATGCATGGGGTGGACACAATAACAGGAACACCTGTTCAGCATAATAACATCCACGTTTATAATGTCCACAGTAACAATTTCAAAATCTGAGGTCATTTTTGAGAAAAGTTTGTGGTTTTATTCCCATGTGTCAACAGCTTTGTGCAGGAGGACGAAGTAACTTTTTGTTGAGCGCCCCCTATGGCCACAAGTGACTGACAGAATAGGTTTCTCTTGAGTCAGCTGCTTTAAATATGTCATCATTAGGTCACCTGACTGACGTGGAGGATGAGCACAAGGGGACCAAGTTGCTCACTGTGCCCCGATTCTGAAAATGTTCTTCAGGCATCAATGCTTTTGTGCCCATAGACGATGCATGAACATGAGAATCCTCTGGCTGATTCCTCACACATGCATTGCACAAAAATAATATACCGATGTGGCTCTTTTTTTAATTTATTGTTATTGGACTTAATTAGATTAGAGTATGACATTTGGATTGTGTTTGCATTTCATGTTTTGCCTTTGTCTCTGATCTAGAAAGGTGCTATATTTACTTACTTACTAAAGACTCAAATTGAGATAAAACAAAGTCATTTCAGGGTGTTTGTGAGTCTCTGTACTGATTTTGAATGGAGAAAAAAAAATCTGTGGACCAATTGGGATTTTGGCCACTACACCAAAATGACTGCATCATGAGAACATGCCACATGGTTTGTTAGAGTGGTTACTTTACTTCTGTGCTAAAATCTTTGAAATGTAATTGTCACATGCTAAATATGCAATTGGAAAAGTCAGTTAGTCATTAATTATCAAATTTAAATAAATAAAATCAGTTACACAACGGTATCTAAAGTTTTCTAACATAAACCACCATAAACTACATCAGGATGCAACCTGCCAAATGTTTAGCCAGTTTTTTCGCTGCTGGCCTCTGCGTTGGCACCACTGCTGGACTGGCTTCATTCAGATAAATGATGAGGCTGCGTTTTTCAATGAAGAGCCAACGTTGGTCTGCATTTTATTACCTATGAATTCAACTTTTAATTTCTAAGCGGAAGCTGTGTTATTTTATGTTATTTCTTCTTTCAAAGAGTACATGGTCTCACCTAAAACCTTTCAATATGACTAGTTACTAAAATAGATCAGGATAGGATTAGCCTAAAAGATAAAAAAAGTATTGTCATTCACCTTAGTTTCCTTTGCCTGTTAGCTATGAGTCCTTTATTCTAACTAGTTTTGATTTGGCCTGCACACACACAATGGGCAATGAGATATTTGTTTTAAGGCATTGATCACCTCAGAGGCTTGACAGAAACTTTTTCTTTAAAATTTAAATTAATGTCACCATACGAATGGAGGTCATATTTCAACTGTATCGTGTCCTGCCCCCATCAGCATGGTAGCACCATTGAGTCAGCATAAAAAAAACGCCTTCGGGTAGCACACCCAACCTCTCTTTTGGGAATAAGATATGCCACCTGAACTCTTGAAGTATTTATCAAGCCTCAAATTGATAATGTCAACAACCCGGCATAGCCAGCAGCACAACCCAACCACTTCACAAGTGTAGCTGATCTAATAAAACTCCAGCCTGTCTCACACAAAGGCTTTACTTGAGCAGGGGACAAATTATCTTTTGATTTGAAATGGACCATTTCCTTAAATACCTGTATTCTTAATGAGTCCACCCCCCACCCCACCCCTGCTTTCGCACTCTGCTTGTCTTGCTATTAGTGTCCAGGGAGCTAGAAGCGAGCTGCCCGACTGCCTGAGTGATTAACTAAGGCTTGTGGCTGACAGGCTAGCCCTAATAGAAGCAGAAGAGGGATAATGTGGGGCTCTGTTAAGGCAGAGAGAACAGGAGAAAATAGTGGATGGGTTAGAAAAGAAGTACGGGGGGGGGTACGGGGGAGGCAGATATGATAGAGAGGAGAACAAATGGACAGGGTGAATGCGGTGTGAGTAGAGGAGAAGATGTAAGTAGCGGAGGGAAAGTTGGTAGTATAGGAAAACAAAGCTGATGAGGAAAGTAAAAGAGAAAGAGAGTGGAGATGGAATGGAGATGAAGAGAGGCTGCAGTACTGAAGTGAAGGATGATCGGGCAACGTGGGGAGAAGGAATGTAAAAAGTCATGGGATGCACACAGTGGGAGAAGCGATGCACAGGACTGCAGGTGGGAGTCCCTTGTGAGATAACAGTTCAGTCTCTGTAGTGATAGGGGCTCAAGCTAAACTAATGATCTCCTCCAATTGAGAATAGGCCATCTGAGACTATCTTATATCTAATAGATGGTGCAGTAGGCTGTGCAGGTGTTCCGGATCGCCTTTAGAGAAGGTCTCCCTTAAGCCTTCCTATGTATAGCACATCAATTAGTATCCAGTTCCTCTGAATGATACATTTATGGGAAGCCAATTGCAATCGGCAATACAAACAGTACAATACCAAAAGAAACAAAATAAGTAAACAAGAAATGAGAATTGCATTTAAAAAATGTGCACATAATTAAAATAAATAATAATAAATCCTAATCCAACTAAACAATAAAATAAAGGGAAAAATACATAACATCACATTGGGCGTAGACGTACATGCACATATATCACACAATCAGGTAATCACAGATGGTCTGAGTTCTGGGACGGCTTAAGCTTATGGCCTTAATTATTGACCATTCACAAGTTGGAGGTATTTTTCTCCATTTCTGAGCATAATTCTCCACCTGGTGATACAGAGATGAGATAGAGAGACAATTTCTCAGATGCTGCTCCAGTCCCCAGTTGTCTGGACCATACTGTACGTTCACTGGAGGCAAATCAGCAGACTTCCAGACACAAACTAGGACCCACCATAAGAGCTGTATGAATCCAATCTGCATCTGACGTGGGGAGATTGTACAGTGGTAGGGGATCACCCAAGATGTACCAACTAGGATAAAATGGAATATCCAATTTAATGACCAATTTAATATTTCCATGAATGGCACTTTTGGGCAGGACCACGAAAGGTGTGCCAGTGCCATCATACCAGCACTCTGGACTGTCCCTCCGCTTATCTCTGAATAGCTTTGAAGGAGTCCAGTAAATGTTATCATGTTATAATCTGCCTGGACATTTTCTTGAAATTCCTTTCAATGTTTTCCCCGCAGCTCCTCAGAAAATGACATATTTAAATCGGTTTCCCACCCTGCTTTAAGATTAGATGACTTAGTATCTGAGCGATTCTGAAGCATGGAGTAGTACTTTGAAGCCTCATATCCACTACAAATAAAGTTAGAATAGAAGAGGACTTGTTCGAGTCCGGGGGGTTTTGAAGAAGTTGAGACAAACGTGTGAACTAAAAAATGCCTTATTTGAAGATACTGCACCTCCAAAAAATGAATATGGGGGAAGGTCAAACTGTTGTTTTAGAGTTGTGAATAGCTCAAAATTATCGCCCTCATAGAGGTCCCCCAAGACAACGATGCTCCTCTCCACCCAGACCTTCAAAAAAAATTGTTTCTTATCTATGGTAAGCTTAGGATGCAGCCAAATACCCGAAGACAGATTCAAGAGTAGATTGAACTTGAGAATTAAATGTTGGAGTATAGTGGGAGTCTGAGCCTGAGTGGGAGAGTTTTTCTAATATATAATGAATATAGGGAAGATCCTCACATCTTGATTTTCAATAGAAAACATAAACATTAAGCAGTTTAATAGGCTGTGTAATATGAGTGCCTCAAACCAAAGGCCTGATGGAATAAAAGGAGGTTTGGAATGCCTATCCCACCTTGATCTACTGGCTTTTGCATCCTGCGCAAGTTAATCCTATGGCGTTTGTTATTCCAAATAAATATATTACAGAGCCGATCAAACTGCTAAGTGTTTATGTTTTATATGCCAAGCTGGAGACTGCTGAATCAAACTGACAGCTGCAGGTTGAAGTCCATGGAGCGCTGATGAGAGGGTGCAGTTTTAGAAATGATTCTCCTGTGGATACGGAGCTGAGAGTGAAAACAGGTTCATTAGCACAATGGAGCATTTAAAAAAAAAAGAGAGAGCGAGACAAAAAAGAGATCTGCAAGTTGTATGCGTTGGCCCACGTCATTTCTGTTCCGATGAACACGTTTCAAAACAACTGTGTCTCTCGGGTGTCTTAATTGACATCAACTATCAAGATGCAGCAATTAAAAATTTCCATTTATAACTTCTTATAACAGCTTTAACATTGTCTGGAAGAATTCAGACTTTAAAGTTACTTTCACACGTTTCTTATGATATGTTTGCATGTTTTTAAGTCACCCATATGAATCTAATTTTCATTCACAATGAGTTTCTCGGATATTTGTGTACATATATTATTTATGAGCAGTTACTTAGTTTTTTTTGTATAGCTGAGCATCCTAATTCTCCATCACTTTCCTGAAATAAACATTGCAAAAAGCCATTGGTCATGAAAAGATGAATATTACTGTGCCAGCATTTCTCTGAATCATTATGCATTAGCCGCAAATAGAGAGCATATCACATCGGCTTTTTTTTTTTCCTTCTTAAAAGCCTGGAGAAATCCAAGAATTTTTGGTGGCAATAACTATTGAAAAATTCTGAGGGGACAGATAAGATTCAGGATTGGAGTTGTGCGGCACATTCATTTTCTTTTCCATATGAAATCATGGTGGCAGCAATCTCCCCCTAGAAAATGCTTGGCTCTGTATTTTGTCACCTTATTAGTGTCTTCCTGTCCTGCTGCTGCTGCTGTGGGTACTTTCCATATATGACAATCTGACAAGCTGTAGAAAGCCACTGGGCACCTTAAGATGAGGAAATGTCACTGAGGAGCGATGAGAACTATGTTGAAAAATAATAAATTCTGCACTTGGTGAAGCTTATGGGGGCATATTTTCATTTATGCTTCAATACCCCAGGTCATTGCAATTTGTATGATTATTGTGTAGGTGGATAAAGACAGTATCCACTCACTATTTGCCAGGAAAAGGGAGAAGGCTGGTTAAATTCCTATTTCAAGTTGCTGTAATAAGAGAAAGAAAAGTCACATTTTTGAAAACTAATGTGCGCTCTACGATGCATTTGTCTTTTGTCTTTATTAAAGCAAAAAACAGAGCCAGAAGCACACACAGAATGTACACATTCACTCACACACAGTCCTACATTTCCTGTTCTGCTTTTATTAAAAATGTTATCAGCCATTCTCCTTCTTTTCTCCCCTGGAAGCATGAAACGACTTCAGAGGAAGCGCAGGAGGAAAACTCTAAAAGAGGGTGATTCACCAACTGGTATTAAAATACTACAATCTGTCATTTCCTGGCATTGTTACTTGTAAGTCCTTTCAGAGTCATTGAATCACATTTAATTAACGTAATATAAAGGTTAATGGCAGCAATGCAAATCACAACACTGAACAACCATTAGTAGGCACACATAAACAAGGACAGGCATTTATTTAAAAAGGAAAAAGTTTTGGAGTTCCAGCATTCAAAAAAAAAAATTAAAAAAAGTAGAAAAGTAGCTCTTTGATTGTGGACTTTCATTTAAAGGGGTTATTTGTTGCATATACACACACATCTAAACAGAGCCAGCGTTGAAAGATGCACAATTCATAGGCGATATCACATCCATGGCTGCACCGAGGAAGACTGACATGTATGCCTTTGCACAGTGCAGCCAATTATTTCCCTCTCCAAGAGAGTACTGCTGTGCTGACTCTCAAATACTGACATATTCAGCAACGGCGTTTGAAGAATACTTCCCCCGCCCTTCACCTTCACACTCTCTGGAAAGAAAAAAAACCATCTAATTCAAGTGTGTTCCTTTGAAATGAACTTATTTCAATCTGTATTGCATTGAGTTCTCTCGAGGTTTTATTACAAATACCTTAAAAGCCGCAATTATGATATTTATCCTTTCGCCTGTGTTGTTGCTGTTGCTGCAAAAGACCCGAGGAGAAACAGAGAAGGTGGAGGCTGCACAGACAGAGTTCAGGGATCAGAGATGAAAGCTGACAAAAAGGAATCAAGCCTAAAGCCCAATCCCGCTTTCTGTTCGTGCATCACATAAACCTCATTGAAGCGTGCATTCATAACCACATAAACACCCTCAAATCAACCTTTAGCACTTTTCATTGTAAACAATTTAAAACAGGGCCTGATGGGGAAAAAGGCACGCAGGCATCTGTCACCGCGGTGCTTTGCTACCTCTCGAGCATATTCAAAGAGGCTCTAAATCTGCCTGACTAATCATCAGAACGATGACAGTTTCTGAAAAAAACGATGATCATTCACTGGTTTCGCCTGTGTAGGCGCTTTTTTTTCCTGTTTTGCCTGAGGGGGACCCGGAAAGATCTGAGAAAACCCATCTCCATACCACTCCACCTTTTTAATGTCTTTTTGCTCCTTGTTAATAACAATAAAACCTGCTCACATTACCACATTGACATATGTAAACAACACATGTGCTTCATGTCTTCACAAAAAAATTGGTTGATTTTGGTGAAAACACTTTCCCAATGGAGTTCAAAACCATTGTGCCACTTCCAAATGACTTCTTTCTTTTGCCCATTAAGAGACTTTGAACAGCTTTTTACTGACATCAATTGATTGATAGAGCTACATCCACAGCAGTGATTCACCTTCTTGAAAAACAAAAGCAAGGCCATGCAAGAGATGCCTATTCAACGTATCAGTCAGCGCAACACAATTAGGAAGGATATAAACAATGACAAGCTGTCGCTGTGCTGCCTTCATCCACCTACCACAACGCACAGCGTGATCCGCTGGATGGCTGCTTTCTTCTGACTAAATGCTGAATTTATGAGTCTTTAAATGAATACTTTAAGGAGGGTGGATTTACATCCTGCTGTGGTGACTTGAAGTGTTTTTGTTTAGCAAAATGACACTGAATCTTGAAGATTTTTCTTAATTTGTAGAGAGCTATTCAAACTTTATGAATCACACTGGAAAACATTTATGTCTTTCCAGATGGTCACAATGTCAGCTTTGGTATCAGAGTTCTGCCAAAACGTGGTTGATACAGATCAGACTACACATTGAACCCTGACCAATTCATTCATTCATTCATTCACCAAGTTTCAACCCAGTATCCCTGCTAATTACATCTATATTAGACAATTTGGCATGTCGATTTATGTCTAATGCCAATGTTTATTGCCGGTGCAGGAAGTAGTATGCCCTTTTATGAAATGAGGCGGAAAGTAAGAGTGCGGGGGCGGTGGATGGGTGTACAGTATAGTGCACCAGACGTATGCAGGACACCAGTGTTCACGTCCTGTTACAGACCTGCAATGAACGTTTGCCTTTTTACAAAATGTAACTTGCGATTGTGCTTTAGATGCCGAACCTTAACCATAGTTGATTTGTTGCGTCGTAGTTGTCACGTGCAGATGTTGTACGAAGCTAAAAGAAAAAGAAAAAAAGGAAAATGTGTATGCCATGCAAAAGAGACAAGGCAAGGCCAGAGAAAGACTGCGTTCAAAGCATCATATACTGTAGCATGACATAGTTGTTGTCAAACTTGGTGAGAAACAACAAAACAACATTATACACAGTATAACGCTACAAACTGTTGTGTCTGACCACCCCTTGGCTATTTGGTCATTTTTTTGTCTGACACTTTGTCCTCTGAACTCCACTTGAGAAAGTTGAGCACATAACTTAAGTTCTAATATCACTCTAGTGGCTTCCGGTCTGTCAGAAAATAGATTTTGAAATACAGCTACTAAATTATTAAATACTAAAAGAAAAAAAAAAAAAAGGGTCCTCCAGCACTGCTTGCTGGTTCTTCCTAAAATGAAATCCAAGTAGCAGTAGCTTTTAGCTACAATGCTGCACAGATCTGAAGCTGAAAAACATTTTGTTGTCATTGTGCTTAATGAAACTTGATGCGACCCTTCTTTCACTATTTTAATTTCTTGACTTGTTCTTTTTTTTTTTTTCCATAAGTCATTCTTTTAATTAATTGCATGCAAATTATTCTGTTGTTCTAGTGTTAATGTCTCCTCTAAAGTGCTTCTATATTACCCTGTGTATAAAATGTGTCAAAGCTTCCCTTTCCCTTCCTAGGTCTCATGATTTCATACAATCTCCCAATCATGTGACCTCAAGGTCCTTCAGCATGAGTGACTACAACTGACAAGGGGTATGCAATCTGAAGAAACACTTATATTATCTACCCTTTCAGGGTCACCGTCACCTTACATTAAACACTCAAGATTTCAAGCGTTGTACTGTGGATAAGCAGCATCCCACCTCTACCTCGTGAAACCAAGGACAACATACAGAACAGGGTTAATAGGGTTCAGGTGCTACTCTTTTGGTGGATCAAGCTGATACCTGTGGCCTTGAGGACAATGAACCCCCCAAGTAGTCGTGAGAACGAACATCTAAAGAACATGATGATGGAACATAAGTAAATCATGCGGGTGTTCAATCTACCAGCTCGCATACAAATGTTGTGTCCTTAAGATTTTCCGGTAGGATCTAGACGACTGTTGTTCATGGTCTGGTTAAATACTTAACTTTTTTTTTTTTAAATGTTATGTTTCAAAAGTGTGACTGTTAAAATGTTTGTCAAAAAATAAAAGGGAAAAAACTGGAACAAGGGGAAATACAGGATGAAATCCCCTCAGCCAGAATAATTCAATCATAAATATAAAAGGAAAAGTGTTTTAAAAAAAGTGTACTGATAGTAATTGTTGAGATCTTGGAACGTTGTGACATTGCCTCAATAGGTCCAATGGTCAGAATATGTGACAAGTTTTAGCTTCGTCAAACTGAGAAAATGAAGGCAAACGGTTAAATGATTCTGCAAACTGCCAGTTGTAAACAACTACCACAATTTACAGACTGACTTTCTGGTTCAACGTTGACGTACCTTCTTGCACCCCCCAGCCTTCTTTGTTTAGGATGTCCCTTTTTTATTGTATGGTCTATTTCTAATAAGACTTTTGTACTAAATGACTTTCTTACTTATAGGCACCTTGATTGTATGCTCTTACTAAGACCTGGTTAAAGCCTGAATTATGCCCTCCTGCATATGATCATTTTAGTTTTCCAAGGCCATGTCGCCATAACCGAGATTGTGGTCTTGCTGCTATTTATGAAAAGCATTCTAAATGCATTTTACAGCCCATTAACAATTTATCAAGCTTTGAAGTATTAACGTTAAAAATGTGTGGTACAGATCCAGTCGTCCTTGCTGTTATTTATCGACCTTTCTAACCCAATCCATGCTTTTTATGCATCACCGCCTACCAGAGATGATTTTCACTAATAAGCAACTCAACGAAATAGCTTAGAACTCAACAAAATAACTTACAGTAGCGATCAGCAGAACAACCAGAGTAACGTTAACTGTGGAAGCTCCGTTGAAGGAGGCAAAGAAGGCAAAGAGGGAGAGTGATGAAACCGTTTTTCTTTCTATAATGCTAGATCATTCAGTAACAAAACCTTCCCACTTATTTAGTACTACAGGGTGTTTTACGCTTCCTTTATGATACCACTGAGATCGGGTTTCTAGTTCAAATTGGGATGCTTATGGTCGTTTCATGCTTTGGACAGTAACGCTGGCCAGGCTTCTAGCGGTAGCCATGATGCTAAAAATATTCTTCTTCTTGTCAACGGACAGAAAATATATTATCAACGTTTGTTTGGAGACAAATGCAGCGCAGTGTGTGCAGGAAAACAAAACGCTATCTGACAGCTGCACTAACAATAACACGCTTGGAAACACCAGGGGTAAAGGAGAGGTTATCAGTTTCCCCTTTAATGGTTATCAGTACGGAATTCAGAGCCTATCTATGATCGAGGGATTGCCTCCATGTGACTCTCAACATGGAATGCTGATGTTAGCATGTAGCTCAAAGCACCACTGTGCCTGCTGCACAGTACAGCATCACAGAACCACTCGCAGAGCTGTAGTCTTCATCTGAATTTGCTCCCGGGCAGCCAGATCTCATCTCTGAAACATCACGGAGAATAAAAGCATCACATAGAAACAGACTTTTTCAGATGCAATGTAATATAGAGGCTTCAGGATACAAAGGCACTCACTTGGTCCTTGAACATCATTATCAGTGAGGGAGGACACAATGAACTCACTGATGTGCTAGACATCACTGGAATGAGGGAATTAAACATAAAACAGATGCTCCATCACATATATAACACTCCTGCTCATGCAACGTGCTTCTGACTATGGATACTGGTTTGAAAATATCACTTGTTCTCCTGTTTGATCTTAGTTAAGTAATTATCACTGACAACGAAACATTATTTTGGTTAACGCTCAGCACTACCTTGACCCCACACACACACACACACACACACACACACACACACACACACACAAATCAAATCAAATCAAATCAAGTTTATTTATATAGCCCAATATCACAAATTATACATTTGTCTCAGTGGGCTTTACAGCCTGTACAAAGTACGACACCCTCTGTCCTTAGACCCTCACATCGCACAAGGAAAAACTCCCTAAAAAGATACCCCACAATTAGTGGGGGAAATATGGAAGAAACCTCAGGGAGAGCAACTGAGGAGGGATCCCTCTCCCAGGACGGACAGACGTGCAATAGGTGACGTGTGTACAGAACAAACAGCATAGTTAAAAATACAACATGGACAGTCTATGCGACAGAAAACATGATACGATGGTATATATAAAAAAAAGATGGATCCAGAGGGATGTCAAGGCTTCCTGGTGTCAGGCAGGACCAGGGCAACAGGTGCAGCCACGATTCGCGGTCCAAAAGTAATCTTTAATAGTGGCAACCTGCCAGATAAGGGACACAGAAACTCCGGGGATGATGCCCCGGATGGTGAGTTAGTAACATGCATTTAAGGGACATGAATGCATATCAAATAGAGAGGGAGAGGAGAACGAGAAAGATAGGGAAGAGGAGAGGAGTGAGTCCCCCGACAGTCTAAGCCTATAGCAGCGTAACTAGGGGCTAGTCCAGGGCAAACCTGAGCCAGCCCTAACTATAAGCTTTATCAAAGAGGAAAGTCTTTAACCTGCTCTTAAATTTGGAGAGGGTGTCTGCCTCCCGAACACACACTGGGAGCTGGTTCCACAGTAGAGGAGCTTGATAGCTGAAGGCACACACTCTTTGCGATAGGAAGGAACTATCATTTTTGGAAAAGACGGCTTTCCTTTTGAGAAAAATGAGCATCAACAAAGTCACCACTGGCATAATAAACAGGCTATATCAATTCACACAAGCATTTTTTTTTAAATATTTAAATATGATTGCGAGACATTGAAATATTTAATTAATAATGATGAACCAGCACTGAACATAGTGTCAACTGGGGTTAATATATGAATTTGTTCGGAATACAGTAGTACAGAATATCATTTTGGTATGAATGAGGAACATGCTAGATTACCTTTAGTTTCATTTAAGAGTCATAAATCCTTACATTTTTCTAGCACTTAATCAAAATGTAGTATAATATTGTTCCCTCTCAGCAACCTATTTCACAGCATTTCCACCTCTTCCTTCTGCTCGGTGCAAGTTCTGCCTGTCTTACCTATTCATACTAATTCATATTAGAGCACAGAGCAAGGCAATCACTCACACTGTGCTGCAGTGACCCATTCTCAGGCAAGGAGAGCGACTTGAAGAGCAGCACAGATTATTTCATGAGACTGCACAGTCCACCCACCTTTAACTAATGACTTGGAAGTAATGGCCTCCAACAATTTTATATTTTTCATTGACAATCCACATTATAGCCAGCAGCATTATAGAGACACGAGGTTGTGATAAAGGAAGAGACTAATTTGCAATATGAAGTTGTTTTGTTTGAAATTTAATGATGTCCAGATTATACTTATCATCAACATATCAAGGAGGCATTCATATTGGAAATATCTGTCATTAACTATCAACATAAGATAGTTTTCCCTATAGTATCAACTCCTGGCGACTAAAGCTTGATTTAAGTTTTTCATCACTATGTTTAAGAAACTAAAAGCTCTTGGTAAAGGTTAGGGAAAGAACACAGTCTTTGTTAAAAATCAGTGCTGGCTTGCCTTGAAGACCAAATATGCTGACTTTCTTCAATGTTTCTTCTGTCCTCACCAGGAACCTGAGGCCACTTTGAGGCCTGTAAAGGTGCATTCGGACAGACTGATCTGAGGACTTACATCGTGTTCTTTTTGTTATATTCCTCCAGTCTTCCTCCGCTTTTTCTTATGTCTCTGTATGTCCATAAAGTGGATTCATGAAGCTTCGGAATCCATGCAAAGTTAAAACATTTTCAAATTGCACGGACACATCTTTACCCCAATCCGAGCTTCTGAGAGCCAATTTGCATTTGTTTGCTCCCACCGGCAGCTTTCCATTTACTTTGTATGCAATTGCACACATCTACAAATGTGCTTCATATTTCTGGATGTGCCTTTTAGGGAGAAGGTTAGGATGAAGAATCGAGCATCTGAATATGACCCCAGAGGCCATTGGTCGCATTACATGTCCTACCAAGACTGGTTTCTTTTTTACCATGACCCCAATCTTTACCTAACCATAACCAACTACCTTTAGTTACCTAAACGAAACAAAACCATAACTTGAAAGTGTTTGTATGAATCTCCATTGTAGTGATCATTGGTTATGGTGCTGGAGGGCGATGACAAAAGTTAAGTCTTGCTGATAGAGGCATCAGATTGTTTTGGAACTACTTTTTGTCTACTACTGTAGGTATGACAACATGTACAACGTTGGATGCAGGACACAAAGCATGGTCTTCTGTGTCCAGTGTGTTGTACACCACACCACTCACCCTGACCTCCTCCCAACAACTTCTCTGCAGTATAGAAATGTGACAAGTTGAAAAAAGAACATTGCCAGTGGACATAATGTAAGTATGTTTCCTGTAAAACATTCTGCAAAACAAATAGCAGCGTGTAGGAGATTGGGAATGGACACCAAATGACCAACCCTGAATGATGCGTTTGGGTGATGGCCAGCCACTGAGGTAAACATTGATTTAGAATAATTTAAAAATAAATTCATCTTGCCTCAGTCAAAAAGATCTTGTGCCAGTAAATTAACATTACTGGCATCATCATCAGGCTTGAGGGTATGAAGTTATTTTGTCGACAGTATGTATTTTTTCCCTAGCATTACATTGAGAAAATGTGGTATGTTGTATGAATAAAACATGCTCACTACTTCTTAACACATTCATGCAGCGCCACAGTTCAGTACAGTGCTCTAGTACCTCTGCCTCAGGAATATAAACATACTTTTACAAGTAGTAGTGTATTTCTCACTTAAATGTATTTCACAGATATTCTGCTCAGATCCTCACTCTCATTTGCTCTTGCTATGTTCCAATCGTTTTTTTTCCGACACTGTGTGAAGAATATAAGTTCCATTTTTCATGCGGTTAAATTGCTTCGATTTTCTTCACATTGTGTTTACTGTCAGTGTCTGCCGTTAAGATTTTATAAATATTCAGACATAAGAGGGAAAGTTTTAAGGGGTGGAAACTTTCCTTCAGAAGGAAGGATTCATCTTTTACTCAACTCAAATTACAAGGTCAAATACTGCACTAAGACTGTTACTTAAAGCTGCACTAATCAATATTTTTATATTAGCAATGGATTAAATGACTGTGTTCATCAGTATGAGTGACATCTTTCACATTACACAGAGACTTTTCAACTATCTCTGCAGTTCCCTTCAGCCCTACATCAGGGTTGCCAACTCGTTTCTGGCGTGAGACACTTGCTGTGTCTCAATTTGGATACTTCCCTTAGTACACTGCCATGTTGTACACTGAACACTTGCGTCGTGCATGACTTTCAACTGGGTAGCGTTGTCTCAAATCACTTGAGCAGTATGTTAGCTAGCTAGCTAACAAACTGCTAAGACTGACAAACTAGCTAAGAAGGCGATCGTTGAGGGTAAGAAGTGTCCAGCGTTCCACAATCGTACACATGAGTGTACCATTATAGTGCACTGCATTTTGCCATACATCTCAGTGTGAACGCACAGCAAGACACTTTTAGGCTGTCTCGCACTCTCACACCACCACTGCACATTTGCACCAGATCATTCGGAGAACATGGACAGAAGGAAACTGCAGACAGCAAGACAGGCAGTAACAAAGTAAAAGTGTGCTGCTGCAGCATACAGTAGTGGGCACTCAAAATGGGCTGTATTGCTGTATAAGATATACCTGGGCGCCCAGTATGTTTGTGACACCCACCTAGTATTTAATCGTATGCTTTTGTTTTTTACTACCTCTACTCAAATATGTGAGACTTTGGTATGGAAACACTGCAATGGCTAATAAATTGTAGCCTGTGGTCTCTAGGTCTCATTGTTACATCATTCCTGCACAACTATTAAGAGGGTATTAATGATTTATGAATTGCAAACTGTTATGAATAAAGATTTTTTTTCAAAAAATCAGCTTCCATATATTTGACTTAATTGAATAGCGTGGGAGTCTTCCACTGCTTTCTTTATGAACAAGAGTTCTGTTATCCATCATTTTCAGAAAAATATGTGGATCAGATACAATGTGATTTTCAAGACACAGCATATGGTATGTTATGGTGCGATATATCCAAAGTTGGCAACCGTACCACAGTTATGGAAAAATGTTACTTCAGTGTCTTTCAGCTCATCATTTTTGGTTTTAAAACTTCATTGTTTTGGTATTGAGTTGATTTTAATTGAGTTGGTAAAGACTAAACCAGAGACCAAATAGTGAATATAGGACTTATTTATCAGGGGGCCAGAAATTACTTGAAATTAATGACACTTTGTGGCCAAAAAAGTTGCTATGTATTGCGAGCAAAATGTACTTCAATATAATAAAGAGATATTGATTCCATTGTAAGCAACATCTTATTGTTTTAGTTTGCTAAAATTAAGCTAAATTTAACTACATACTATACTGTTGGTCAGCTTAAATTAACAAGTGCTTTGTATGCAACATCCTAATTTGGAAATTAACTAGTTGTAAGCTAATTGAGTTTCCAATGAGAGTGAAATAAAGTACCACCATTGCTTTTAAACCATACTTTAAGAATAAATGCAGAGATATTGAAAGAAACAGGACGCCGATGGACAAACTGTAATACGTGTTTAATCACTCTTAAAGGCGAGCTCTGAACAAGGTTTAACATTTTCATATTGATTTACCTTACACAAGAAGATTAAGAAGCCCTCTCAGTTACCTCAAATTGGTCCTGTGGGGTCTAATTATTGCACAGAATTTACTGTTCTGAAACAAGTTTTCTTTTTACTTTTCTTTTTGAACCTCTGTTGTGTTGTCTCTGGAATGTTTTGCAGACAGCGAACATTTATTTTTATTTTCTAATTTGTCGTTCTTGTTCTTGCATTATTTACAGAATGTATATGAGTCCCAATCTGATTATTTCTTTTATTTATGAGCTGGAGTAATATATCTCGTTTGTTTAACTGGGGCAGAGGAGACCACTTCTAACACCAATGTGTTTCATCTGCTTCTTTAAAGCAAGTGGTTTATGTGTTTAACACTGAGTAGGAAGTAGCAGAGTAAGCTCAAAGAAAAAAAAAAAAACTTAATTGCTTTTTAGAAAGTGTTTGCCAACAATAAGTCAATTTCTCATTTCAGACGGGGAATAAACTGAGAGCACCATTATTTGGAAGACAGATGAGAAGGTGCCTTGATAAATGGGAGCGAAGCAAGCAAAAAAAGCACATTATAAAAGCACATTATAGCTATTTTACTTGTCTGTCTTGTGTTTGACAGCTGAAAAAGGGTGAAGTGGTGTTTTCTATTTTTCAAGCCAAAACGTTTTCCTAAATTAAATTTAGTTATTATCACTGGGTACATTTGAGCAAAGTGTTATGGCTGTCATACATTTGAAGACAATAGAAATATTTCACGCACACACACACTTTCCAATGTGAATATAGAAGCACACATTTTAGGACTCAATGACGTATTTATGTAAAAAATAAAAAAATAAAATAATGTCACAGTATTATCCATGTCCATCTGCCCTCTGAACATTTGTAAAAACTAGACCGAGTTGTAGACTTCTTTGTTTTTTCCCCTCCTGTGTTCCTCCTTTACTTCCTTTGCCCATCCACACACCTGCTCTGCATCAGCCTTGTTAGTCCTTCCCTGCCTTCCAGAGTTCTTCCCATCCAATCAGCTCTGCATCTTCTCCTGTTTAATCAGCTCATTCCCATCGCCTGAGCTTCCCCGTCCGTCTCTCCACCTGCACTTCATTCCCTCGTCAGATCAGTTTGTATTTAAGTCCTGGTTTTCTGTTCAGTCTTTGTTCTAGGATTAGCACTTGACCTTCCCTGCACAAACTGTGAATATAGATTTTTATTTTTTGTTTTTTTTCGAGTTCCTGTGGCCTTCAGTCGACCTGCATTTGGGTCCAACTGATCCACTCTTCATAGGATATAGTCAGTGGTGAAAAAAACATTTAGATTTTTTTACAAAAGTAGCAATACCACAATGAATAGAACATATTTGCATGTTAAAGCACTGCATTCAAAATGCACTGATCAATATTTTAAAGCACAACGGACCAAATGACTACATGTAATGTGAAAGGGGTTGCTTTGAGTGACAAACCCATAGAGACTTCTAAACCCGATTCTCTGTTTCCATCTGTTCTCTGTGTCTTTCAACTTATTGTTTTGGTTTTATGGCCTGCAGCTTTACTATTTTTCAGAGATATTTCTCTCAGGAGTTGGTGGAGCCCAGACCAGGGGTTAGCAAGAGAGTGAATATTGAACTTTCATGTATATCAGGTGACCAGAAACGACTCCAAATGAATTCCCAAGTTGCCCTGGGTCTGTTGGATGAGTAAATGAGCAACTGCTGACAAGTTTGCCAACTTCTTCAAGTCATTATATGTCAATGTCATATTTACAGCCTATTCTACTGCCCCCAAGTTACCAAAACAATCGATTAATACTGCTTTAGGGTATGGAAAGTTACAGTATTCATAATGCAGAATGGCTCCTTTCAGAGTGCTGGCAACCAATGTAGTTGAGTTTGACAAAAACGGCAAACCATGATTATGAGAAGCTTTGTTTCTAGAGTGTTCTGAACATACAGTATGGACAGGCAGACGGGAAGTGTTTTGAGAAGTTTCTTTGGACATTTTGATATCATTTCATTGGGAAATTGGGTCGCTGTTGAAATCCAATATTGCTGCAATGAATCCCTACTATAAAGCTCTACACTTTTCAGAGACACCTTTTAAGTCTACAGAGGTTGGGTGTTTGAAGATTGTATTCCTTTAATCTGTAAACCCAATAGAAGGTATAGCTGTCAAATACATGTAGCATAGTAAGAATTAGCTTATTTCCCTCTTAAAGTAAACGTATAAGTTGGCAAAATAGAGGTACTGAAGTAAAGCACAAGTACCTCAAAATTGCAGAATACTTGAGTAAATGTCTTGAGTTATCGGTTCAGTACAAAACTGTCTGAGCAGCTGCCGACACTGCAGCCATATTTAAGCTGACTGTGACGTATAATGCTGGGCTTTGCCATCACTGTTGTATTACACTTTATTTTCTCATATCACAATTAATAGGCTAGAGCAACTAAGGCACGTGGAGACACGTTTGTCAACTCAGTGAGCAACATAAATTAAACGGCATCCTCATCTAAATGACCAAAAAAGTCATTTATTGCTGCGGCTCTTCCTGAGCTCCCTGCAGGGGATCAGATATGACAAGAAAATGAAAGCTCTGACAGCGTGTCTGAGCTTATTTGCTGTGTTGTATTGCATCTTATGATGAAAAAATCCTGGAAAGGGCCTAAATTGAAGAAAAGTAATTCATTTTGCTTTTTCTCGTTGATGAAGCATCATACTTCATCAAGGTCATTCAGTCCATTGCTGATGAAATTGATCTGAAGGCAATAACATTTTTGCTTCTGAAAAGAAACAAGCAACTCAAAATCAAGCCCATACACTATGCAAATGGTAGACATTAGGTAGATGGCAATTCAAGCAGATCAGGGAGCAGATGCAAAGAATGTCCAGAGCCGCATAACAATAAAAATGATATCTTCAGAGCCACATAACAATAAAAATGATATCTTCATTGTTGAAACATATTAGTTAGTAATGTGTTTATACTTGTCGGGTTGGCAATTTAGGATTTCCCGCTATTGAATTCACATCAGCTATGCTACACAGAATTATAGAATTGGTCAACTTTGCATAATTAGTAACCAAGGTGGAAGTTGTGAAAGATCAAGCGCATAAAAAGAGTTTTTCACAGTAAATTAGTCATGATGCTTTCACGGATCACTTATCTACGACATTCTAGGAAAATTAAAAACAAAAACTCCAATGCTGTTTTGTTGGTCTTTTGTCAGTCTATAAAACATTTTACTTAGGCCTTAAAGCAACATAGCCTAATGTAAGATCCGGTACTTTTGCGATTTAGCGGCCCTTCAGTCTCAGAGTGCAATTCACTTATAGACCCCTGTCGTAAATATGGACAGCTGTACCGTTACAAGTGCATTTCTTATGATTCCGTTACTTATGTATCATCAAAAATAGCGAGTCGTCAACTTTGCTTACACAGCTAAACATCAAGCAAGTGCAACAACACAAGACATACCAAACCAGCTAATATTACTAACCTGGTTCATTACTAACATCCGGCTACGGTTCTAGCACGACACCGGCACCGCTCCCAGCTAGCATCCCCACACAGCCCCAGGCCTGAAATCCTCCCCCAGCAGTCCAAAGCCCCTGTGCTAGCGGTGTAAACACCCCCCTGTGCTCTGAACTCCCAGTCCTAGCAGCTTGGCCAACTGAGCTAACAGCTAACTAGCTGACAGCAGTTAGAGTTGTCAACGGTTAGCGTTATTTTAGAATAACGTAAATACTCTGAGGTCATGAGAGTGAAAACCAGAAAACCACCAAAATCAATTTAGTGTCATAAAGTCTTACGGCTCCTCTTATGGCTTACCAAAGTTACATAGTGCAGGAAAAGGCGTATGAAGCGCAGAGTGGGACTCCCTATTACAAACATTCAGTTTTCCTTGCTAATTAGTAGAAGGAAGATACTGATTAAGGTGTGCTCTCTTGTATCTCAATTTAAAAATGCAATTTACTAGTGTAACTATACAACTACTGTAAGTTATCTTATTAGCATAGCTGACCTTCTAGGCTTGCCTGGCTCTGGTTCTGGCACAACACCGGCACAGCTACACGCCAGCACAAACCCCACGTCCCCTATCCCTTCTCCCAGCTGTCCAAAGCTCCTGTGCTAGCATTGTAAACGGCAATACTCCCCGGTAATCTAAGGTCCCAGTCCTGGTAGCACAGCTAACTGAGATGACAGTTTACTAGCTGACGACATCTACTGTTAGCAGCAGTGAAACAAGTAAATATTTCTTTTGATAAGGAAACTCCGTAATTAACCAGGAGTCGATGCAGAGCAGCCAGAGGGAAAACCAGAAAACATTTTCTATATATGATATAATATGATCCAGTTTTACCAAAATCTATTTAGTGGCGTAAAGAGTTACGCAGTGATCACCAAAGCTACATAGTACAAGAACAGCCATTCGGGGCGCAAAATGGGACAGACAGACACATTCTTCTCTATATTACAAGTCAGTGTAGCATCAACATGATTTTAAAGCTCTTATTTTTAAGGTAACATAGAATATAATGTTGGTTTAAACTGAAATAAAACTTAGTCCCTGAAAAAAGAAAAAGTTGGTTTATTTCCAATGGTGGATTCATCCACATTTGGTGCTCTACTGAGTATTTGGGGCAGCAGGACGGTGTATGTGGGATTGAGTCAAAAATAAACTCCAGTTACCCAGTGTAACAGTGTGGCTCACTTATGTGTTTTTAATAGTCTTTTGGACAACAATGGGGCTCTAAGCACACCATTGTACACCACACGAGTGTTTGCCATGACCTTTAAAAGGTTGTTTTTTTTCTCACATTAATCTGGATATAGTGTGCAGTGCAAATGTATTAAAGCCTCTGCCATTTATGATATTTGCGATAACATGATTTCGTCTGAAGCATCCCAGGTGTTTTACAGATCACAGGATGGCTTTATACGCTGGCAGCCAAACAGCGGGCTTAAACACCAGATGGAGACAGAACGAGATAAAGAGATTGAGATAAAACACGAGAAAGAGAGAGAAAATTCTCTGCCTACAAGTTGCCTTAAATTATTTTCAAATGTAACATTTTTAGAAAGGTTGGATTGAAAGTCCAATACATATATAAATTAATACTTAGTCCGAATGAGAGGGGTTACATAAAAACCCCATTGACTGAGCAATCCTTTAACACATAAAGTACACTCAACGGTGTATTTGGCCCTGCTCACAGCGTTGTTTCTTACCATTAATCCCTCTCTTGTTGGTTCAAACCGTGACAAGGATTTCCATATATCTGCTCTTTCTGCACTGATGTGATCAAGAAGTATTTTGTGCTGGATTTGCAGTATTGGAATTGAAAGTCTCTGCATGACACAATAACTGAACTAATGTTGGCCCAAGGAAACCTAAAACTGTACAAATGCAACATTTCCTGTTGAATCACATTTGTGTAATTGAAACCGAATAAGAATTATCCGTCACAGAAAAATCTGTGCATTTAATCCTATTTTGACTGACAGCATAATGTTTACGTGTGACTTCGTATTCTCAAAGTCATTGCTTGTTATTGGAATCCAGGATGTTATATGGAGCATTGGCCATTTCTCCAAATGTCTATATCCTGTATGAAAAAAAGAGGGAAGAAGAAAGACATGTCAAGTGATTTGTGTCTGTTTGAAAGTCCCTAGAGGGTAGTGCTGTACTGTTGTAAAGCCTGTAAAACACCTCCCAGCTAGAGAGATCTGTCTCCAGAGGATACACATGCAAAAACCCTGTCAGCATGCGAGCTAGAAGAAAGCAAAAGCCTTACTTTAAAACTTTTTTTTTTTATATAAGAGAGTGGCTGAACGCATTAGGAACAAAAGAAAGTGCTGACAAAGGTGAAGCGCTGAAATGTGTTTGCTCCTGTCTTGTGCTGCGTATTAAAACACATGGGAATTTATGAGTGAGTGCAGACATTCATTTTTTGTTCTTTTCTTCACTCCAATGTTACAGTGGGCTCATCTCCGAGCCCACTGGATGTATTCAGGATGAAAGCATAAAGCATGAAACTAATATGCAGTATGTTTCCTCTTGTGTTTGAGCACTGTTGATGCAAATCAGCAGTAATGATGCACAGTCAAGACCATTATCAAGAATGAGTGCGTTTCCAAAGCAGTATTTCAAACAAACGTGGAACTAAGACCGAATGCTTGAATTTGATCATTGCAATCTTTCTTGCACGAGCTGAAAGTCTGTTGTCAATGGGCAGTATATGGCTTTTTTTTTTATTTAAGATCATTTTATCAACTTTTCGAGATTTTATACCAAGAATAGCACGTGTAGCTAATTACATTTGGGTGGTCCAGTTTAAGGGTGTGTGTGTGTGTGTGTGTGTGTGTGTGTGTGTGTGTGTGTGTGTGTGTGTGTGTGTGTGTGTGTGTGTGTGTGTGTGT
>CALSBV010011200.1:26433241-26450497 GCA_943590825.1 Bovichtus diacanthus | reverse complement strand
TATATATATATATATATGTATACATATATATATATACGTGTGTGTATATATATACACGTATATGTATATATATACGTATATATACGTATATATATATGTGTATATATACGTATATATATGTATACATATATATATATACATATATATGATTGTGCACTGTGCACAGGGAAACTTAAATGGAATGGACCCATCATTAATTGTATCAGTTACAACCGTGGCTTTAATTTTTTTTATCTCATAGTCAAAAAGTCTGCCATGAAAAAGATCTATAACATAAAATAAAGGGCAAATAAAATATTTTCCATGAAAAGATCTTAACATGTATTGTACCCTTTGTCACAGGTTTTAAATAGTGTCCCTATGAGGAGTTGATAATAAATCCAAGTTCTATGCACTTTTATGCCCTAATCAGTTCATATAGGATGTATGCTGGAGATGGGAAAATTTCCCATGTTCATGAGTTGTGAGAATGCAGGTCATCAGACATCTCAAAATGGTGAATTGCAGGGTTGGTCATGAGAGGGACAAAAATAATGTGCATTAACGATAAGGCACTCTATATCCATCACATCTGGGTTTAATTGAAGAGAGCGACAGGCCGCAGATTTTAGGCAACACTGTTTGCTTGGTTTTCAGGTACTCCCATATTATTAACTCAGACATATCTGAGCTTTCAGAAAAATCTAAACTACCCACTTTTAAGTATGACAGGTGGTGACATGAAGGCTGTTTACAAGTAACAAACTGGTAATTGACATTAACTCTGATTGCGGGCATTAGGCGACGCAGTGCTGTTTATTGTCAAGCAATGGTCATGTGTTGTATTCTATGTCACCTATGGCTTGGATGTCATTTAGACGCTGCTTGATTCAGCTGTGCAAATAGCTGCAGCAGAGGATGTTGCAGCTCAGTGCATGGAAAAGATAAATAAAATGTTCAAAGAACACAATCCAGAGGAGCAAACCTTAAAAACAATTGAAGTTGCAATGCGCTGAACATGGTTTGGGGACCACTGATCAGCTTGGATCCTCCAAACATCTTAGTGTGCAAACTACAAGAGAAATTGCACAGAAGAAGCTAACGTCTTGCAAGTTCCAAAAAGTTTAGTTCATGGAAAGTCTCTGTTCATGGGTCATTAACAGCTTGCAATGAAAATCTGCTAAAGGATGACACACATCAGGTGCCAGGATACCTTGACTTGAAGTCTTAAACTGAGGCAAATTACCCAACATCAGAATTCTCAATGCCTTTCAATATCTAATAGGTTTTTTCAGTCTGTGACCTTTTCAAGAGCTTTGAAAAGGTCCTCTGCTTTTACATGTATGGTCACTGAGCTGTCAGCTCAATGTGACAAGCACATGCCAGATCATGTCAGCATGATGGATTACAGACTTCAGGGAATGGGCTGTTGGCACTACTAAAAGAATGATGGAATTGTGTATATTTTATTCACTAAGTCAGCCAAAGTAATTACCAACCATTCCTGAATCGTTTACGAAAAAGGTCAGAGCATCATGGGATTTGTACAGGAAATGGTTAAAGGCACATCCTGTAATTAAGATTACATTGTAAATGAACAGCTATTCCTTTATGAATGCCAACCATAAAGTGAATAGAATTTTTCTACTATGACGTGTTGTAGGTCGTCTGAAGTGTGGTGTTGTATAAGGCAACAGGATGTTGTTGAGACTAACAATGCTACTGATTTAGCAGGGTGTGGAGATTTTTTTTTTTTTAATAAATGGTGACAGTGTGGACATTACTAAGAGGTAATAATATTGCAACATTCTATCGGATAAAACACATTCACACACAAATATTAACATCAATTGATAACAGTTTTCATCCACATAAAACATGTATAATTGATTGCAATACATTATGTGTTTACGTTTAAAGATTATTGTGATCATTGATCTCTTGGATGGTCACACAGCTCTAACATGTAAGGATACTGAAGGAAGTCGTCAGTCATTCTAGCCTCAGGTGGTGATTCTGGCCTTGGACTATTGACATGATGACAATGCTAGCTTCCGTGAAACATTTAGAACTTTGTGCAGGTTTTGCTACGAAAATGAATAGGTTTGAATAAATGGCACTACAAAATTATGAGTACTGCATACATACATACCTTTGCAGGATTTCCTAAAAGACGCCAGAGTCAACACATTAGCATTATTTTCACATCAGGGATCTGTAATTTGACAGGCAGCTGACTGACATCCAGGTTTATTCAGGCACAATGCAAATTAGTTCACAAGAATGAACACTGAACATCAAAACATCACTACATCTTTGCCGGTTGTGAGGTTGCGTCGGCTTATTATTAAAATTGTTTCAGTCACTCTCGAAATGGCTTATATCAGGTGAAAAGAAGTTGGATGCAGGTGAGTAACAAAACATGATGAAAAAATTGATTTATTGTATAAAAAATTAATCTGTATAATAGCACCAATGAATAAGGTTGGTAGCACCTATCATGTGAAAAAGAATGATAAGGTTAAAACTATTTAGTAATCAGCTGGCTTGCATTTATAATTGTTAATGCTTGCAGCAGCAGAAAAAATGTACTTGACAGTGTGATCAATATTTTTATAAGTATGGAAAGTTAGCAGAGGGTTTCTGTGCCCAGGATATCTCAGCAGTGACTGATGTACTTAAAGTGGTTGTTTATCAAATTATGTCAACACAGATTTTTTTTATTTCATTTGTAAATATAAACAAGGCACAAGGAAACACATTGTCCCCTACAAATCATGCTCTCCATTAGTGACAATATGTCTTGCTGTATTGACCTGTAATTTAAGCATCCCCCTGTAGACCCATTTTGAAAATGGCATTATACACTAGCCAAATGCACCATTTCATATATAAGCAATACTTGAAATTTATGCGCATAAAATGTCAGTTAAATGAGCAACTAACTATGGGCAACACAAGGCCAAGGTAAAATAGCAAGCTGATAACTTTACAATGGTAATATTTAAGTAAAAAATATTTCTCAGTAGCATTAGCCACTAACTTAGGCTATCAAAAGACAAGGTAAAGATAAAAATTCCAAAAACAACTCACCCTGGCCATTTACAAGGCAAAGGTTAACCTGAATGTTAGTAGTGGAATTAAAGTTAGACTCATTTTAACATGTTAAACTTTAGGTGAAATTGCAGCTGTACTAGATATTTCTTTTTATAACAATAGATATTTCTTTTTATAACAATAGATTTCAATGTGACAATGGAAATAATTCTCTGTTGGTTTATTACAACAAGCCTAACACCTGAATCTCCCTCTGCTTTACGGAAGCTTTTTTGAGTCTCGGCTCATTGTTTAGCCGTCCAGCCCACAACTTAACAGAGTAGATAAGCAACAAGTTCAACATATCAAATTAAATGTGATAATGCTGTGTGTCAGTGTTGTGTTTACAACTTGTTTACACTGCCCCCAAATGCCCCCAAAAAATAAAAAAATAAATGTAATGCAGGTATAAGCTGAGACTTGTTATGGTTAAAGATTATAGCCAATATTTTTGACCCTGTATCAATTTACTTCAAAAATAGCTTTGTGATAGCCAACGTTAGCAGCTTAGTTAGCACCAATACCCTTAGCAACAGGGTCCTGGCAGGTAGCCGTGTAAGATGTCATTATCTGTATCTGTTCAAAAAACAAAATGATCTGTGTCTCTCTATCTGTATTCAGATATACTACCAGTTTATGCCAAGTCAGGTAAATCGGTAAATTGTTGTATTTTCTAACCTAACGTCTTTGTGAGTTCCTTCCGGATGCCCCAATTGCCCTAAATAAATCTTGTAAATAGCCCTTTAGGCATGCATGTGAGTGAGTTTGTAGATTTGTGTTGTTGTGATGAACCTGTCCAGGAAGTATCCTGCTTTCTGCCTTATATGTTTGTATTAACCCACTGGGATTCAGAGAGTAGAAATGAGCTGTTAGCCCCTATTGAACCCTATTCCTTGAACTTTCTGTGCATTGTGTGGATACCACATCGCCTCAGGTAGTCATCAAGTACAACTCACACAACATACTATACATGAAAGCTTCATTACGTTTTGCCTACAGCCGCAGCAACCAACCAGCACTTGTGTTGGAATATGGACCCTCTTCCAGTCCAGGGTCACGACGGGTGGAATTAACAGTGTATTTTGTGGAAGGCAGGATAGGGGAACACATTATATAAGTTGTCATGCCATTACTGGGTTTACAAGGTTATTTCAATCTAAAATTCACACCTCTTGGCGATTTAGAGTCTCTAATCCACTTTCATGTATTTTGGAATGACATCAAGTCAACTTTAATGTGTTTGGCACATTTCATGTAGAAGGAAAGTCAGGGTGATTTTATTTAAGGAAATAAAGTATTTGTATAGGGGCAACATCAAAGGCCAACATCCAGAACAGTTTCTAACCCAGCCCAACCTTTAAATACCCTTTATCATTTTCAATGTGATAAATAAAAAAAAATGCTTAAGCTGTATAGTTGCATAAGCTACATCTGAGGGAATTTACAATTACATTTTTAATAGAAATAACAAGAGTATTTCATGAGGTTTTGCAAATTCCCAAAAAGTTTTTTTCAGGCCTGCCTTTGGAAATCAAATGTATGTCGAATTAATTTTCCTGCAATTCTTGTTATGTCTTTGAGCCACTTCGGTTCATACCAATGTCTTCACAGGGCATGTTTTTGAACAGCTAAACAAAATCTGTCTAGATTCATAAACAGCACAGCAGCAATGACTTTAAAAAAGACCTGGAAGAATAGATAAAGATAAACAACAAAAGGGGGACCAGGACCGCTTGATTTAAATAGCGTTAATGGATGGGAGCTTTTCTTCTCAAAGAAAATCTAAACTTGGAAATTGAGTCATTCACTCATAATATATATACAGATCAGGTAATATTGTATTATGCCAGCTGTACGTTATTATACAAATGGGAATATTAACAATATATGAGTTTAATTTGTGTCAGGCAAATAATGATTAAAAACAAGATGTGAACACTAATGCACTGCAAACACAAGACAGATTAAGGAGATGAGCAACTCACTGAAACTGATGTCATGTCAACAGATTTGCAGGAGGGGGATGTTGCTAATTTACTATATGACACATCTGAACTGATATTTGGTCCTATTCTTGGAGAACCTTTGGCTTGCCAACTGGATGACACTTTGATACGTCAAACGAGGCTGCAGTTTGAAGAAGCTGAGCTAATTATCACATTTGTCAACTTCTACAAACACAGCGCTCATTACTTGAGACACGGCATATGGCGGTGATGAAGCTAACAGCACAGCTTCTTCATATGATATAAGTATCACCATAAGACTTCACAGGTTCAGTCTTCCAGATGATTTGCCATTTCAAGGACTCATCAACGAGCATACAGGGATGAATGAAAAATAATGTCTCTTCTGTAAGTGACAAATCTCCTTAAAAATAACCCCCTTGCAGTCTTGCAGAAAACATCGTTCTACAACACCTGGTTTGCATTGTTGTTTGAAAAGCTGAGAATCACATTATAATACCAATGAAGGTTGATGTAGTACCATAGAAATAGAATGAGTCTGGGTAGGACATTCTCATTCAAATCATGGCGTTCAGAGCAGCGGCCATTTCTATGTGTGCCGTTTCTATTGCAAAGAACTGCTAATGTAAGTATAAAGCGACTTGCGTCAGGTCGCATACTCACTGAGGTGAGGTTTCACAGAAACGACCAAATGATGAGTGGAGTAGTACGAGTTTTCTTAACGTTCGGTAACGCCTCATAACACACAGATGTTGATTATTATTGATATGATTATAGGCCCAGGCTACATGATGAGTATCAACAAGAGAGGACGAAAGGAAAAATGCAGACTTAGTGTGGACGGTGGGCCAAAACGGAGTTCTCAAACCGGTGAGTGTGATACACTTTAGGACCTCACTGACATGTGTTATCAGCATAACAGCTAACAACAATCGCCATTTTCTAGTCAACTAGTCGAAGACCATGGCAAACAGTTCGATGTCTGTCGTACTCTCATTCTATTTCTATGTGTAGAACTGATCAGGCTGATACATGTCTTACAAGAAGTGACAGAGACTCTAGAGCAGACACAGGTGGATGCACTTGTCTCCCTTCTAACTGTGCGCGCTGTCCTATTTCAGGTTTCTGGTTGGGTGGAGCTGAGTGCCACCACTGAACTAGAACAGCTGGCCACTGTTTCCACCTGCCCCACTCTTGCAGTATGGAGGATCTGTCTTCCTTGTGTTCCTTTGGAAAGTTTGGCTTCTGTATAGTTGTATGTATCACAATTGCAGTAGAATTGGTGTGCTTTTAACTGTTAAATTTAAATTTAAAATGCTTTTTAAAACATTTTTTAACCCTTGCATGCGTTTTTTCTTAAATTGGGTCATAACACTAAGACAGTAATTGGTGACTGAAAATGGTAATCTGGAGCGTGGGGAGCACTTTGTTCTAATTTGGCACTGTGAGCGGATGCGCTCACACCGGGAAACTGTAGAGGGAGAATGACACGAGGGAGCGTTCGTTGGGAGCGTAAAATAGTTTATTAAAGGCGAGCTCGGTCTCTGTCTCCGTCTCGCCTCTGTCCCCGTCTCCGTCTCCGCTCTTCTGGGTCTCGTTCCGTCCTGTCCGTCTCTCCGACATGAACCCAGCCTACTGCAAGACAGAACCAGGTAATCGGCGTGCTTTTATTGTGCGACTGATTACCTGATTCCGTCCAGCTGCCTGGCCTCCAGCTGAGCCACTCCCATCTCCTCCCCAGCAGCCGACCCAGTTCGTGTAACGTGCGTGACATAAAGGACGTGCCCTGGTCAGTTAAGATCTCTTTCGGGATCCCAACTCGGGAGATCACGTGAAACAGTGCCTGCGCCACACTCTTGGCCGAGATAGTACGCAGCGGCACTGCTTTGGGATATCGTGTTGTGTAATCCACGAGAACTAACACAAAGCGATATCCCCATGCACTCCGGCCTAATGGCCCGATGAGGTCCATGCCAATTCTTTCGAATGGTACCTCAATTAAGGTACCATTCGGCACCATTAGGCACTTTTGGGGTGGCCGGCGGGTTAACCAGCTGACATTCGCTGCAGGACGCACACCACCGCTTCACGTCCGCGCGGATGCCCGGCCAACAAAATCGGGCCATGATCCGGTTCAGTGTTTTTTCATACCCTAGATGACCGGACATGGGGTTGTGATGAGCCGCCTGGAAAATCATTTCCCGACGGCTGCTCGGCACCAACAACTGGGTGTTTTCCTCCCCTGTTTGCGGATCGCGGCTCACCCGGTACAACCTGTCACTAATCACCGTGAAGTGCGGGTGAGTTAGTGGTGCGTTCGGGTGCAGTGGGGAACCATTGATACTTACGACCTGGTCGAAAGCATGACGGAGGGTTTCATCCCGGGACTGTTCGAGGGGGAAGTCCTCCACTGGACGCACAGGTTTGGACGGGGACGCTTCGTCCCGAGCCTCCCCGCCCTCCCCCTCGAAGGGCCCCACCTCTTCCGAGTCCCCACTCAACACCTCACACAACTCGCATGTCCCTACTGCACGGGAACGCACACCCATAGCTTTCCCCACTAGCCTAAGGAACCCCGGCCAATTCGTTCCCAGAATTAGGGGGTGCGTAAGGCGAGTACTAACTCCAGCCTTAACCCTATGTTTTTTTCCCCTGAACGAAATGGTAAGAGTCACCACCGGATACTCATGAATATCACCATGAACACACCTCACCCTCACCCACGACGCTTCCACCAATGCCCCGGGCCGAACCAAGCGCTGGTGGATCATGGTTTGTGTACAACCGGTGTCCAGCAGAGCCTGGTGTATACCCCCCTGTATACATACCGGTACGCGGTATGTCCCTTCCGGACCGGGGGAGGAGTCTGGCGGTCCCGCAACCCGGACCAACTGTCCGACCTCCATGAGTGGGCACTCACGCCGGAAGTGGCCGTGTCGCCCGCACCGCCAGCAAATCCAGCCCCGGCGTTTGAGGACCCCCTCTGGGTGCCCGAGGACCAGACCTGCTGACTGGGCCCTGTGGAGAGACAGAAGGGATATTAGGGGGGTTGGCAGCTGCTGAGGCACCGGCGGCGCCATGGACGTGCAGGGGGCTAGCAGCCGCTGCCCCCACCGGGAGCCTCCCCTCGGGGCTGGGTTCGGCCGGCCTGCTGGGATGCTCGGTAACCCGGCTTCCTCCCTCATGCTCCGCCGGGGAAGGGAGAGATGGTCCTCCGCGAGGACGACAGCAGCCTCTAGACTGCTGGGCCGTTGGCACTGGACCCAATTTGCTGTGGAGGAAACCGGACGACAAGCTGTTCCAGTACCACCTTCTCTACGACGTCCTCTGCGGAGTTGCTCCCTGGCTGAAGACAGCGCCTCGCCGCCTCTAAGAGCTGCAGCGCGTAGGGGATAGGCTGGCCGGCCGGCGTCCTCGAAGGAGAGCCCCCTGAACCGGCGGCGGTGTCCCTCCGGCATGCCTCCCAGCCGGTCCAGGATGGCCCTCCTCAGTTGGTCATACGTCTGGCGAGAGGACGCCGGCAGACTGTGGGCCGCCAACTGTGCTCCCCCAGACAGCAGGGGTAGCAGCCGCATCCCCCACTCCCCCCTCGGCCACCCACACGCCGCCGCCGTGCCCTCGAAAATGTCCAGGTATGCCTTCGGGTCATCCTCGGAGGTCATCCTCAGCATGGCAACGTGCGGCGGTCGGGCCGGGCTCGTAGAACACTCACCCTCCCGAGTGGCCGGTCGCTGCAGCAGCTCCCGCAGGAGAGCACGGTCCTTGCGCTGAGCCACCGCAATCCCCGCGAGAGCCTGGCTCTGCTGCCACTGTAGGGCGGCCGTGCCCTCCTGCATCGCGGCGAGGAGCTGGAGTGTCTGCCCCAGCGGACTGGGTGGGGATTCTCCCTCCGACATGTCTCTGTTCAGGCAGCCAAATGTGAGCGGATGCGCTCGCACCGGGAAACTGTAGAGGGAGATTGACACGAGGGAGCGTTCGTTGGGAGCGTAAAACAGTTTATTAAAGGCGAGCTCGGTCTCTGTCTCCGTCTCCGTCTCGCCTCTGTCCCCGTCTCCGTCTCAGTCTCCGCTCTTCTGGGTCTCTTTCCATCCTGTCCGTCTCTCCGACATGAACCCAGCCTACTGCAAGACAGAACCAGGTCATCGCCGTGCTTTTATTGTGCGACTGATTACCTGATTCCGTGCAGCTGCCTGGCCTCCAGCTGAGCCACTCCCATCTCTTCCCCAGCAGCCGACCCAGCCACCACACCCCACTGCCACAGGCACCTTTCATAGACAATGATGGAGTTTGAGGATGGGTTGCCTGTGTTTGTGGCGATGTCATTGACTGGGGATTTGCTTTTAGGCGCTATTTTTGTGGGAGGCAGATTTTGGGGAGTAAAAATAGTTAATCTTTCTTGCGGTGGTGCTATTAGATGAGGGAATATCTTTGTGTTTTGCAGCCTTTCGCTTACATTACTGTTCAGGTTGCAAAGATAGTCTAATCTAATGCAGGGATGGCATCATCCTGGCCGCTTTCCTGCACACCTGCACATAAAACCAGGGTTGAGTTGGTAGGTTAGGCAGGTAGATGGGAAGTTCGAATTAGGAAGTTGCTGATAATGAATTAAGGCAGTTGTAAAAACGTCTTGCATTCATTTTTAAAGTGTAAATAAAAGGAAAAATCCCACATACAGAAAAGAAGGAAGGAGCTACTGTAAAATATTTTTTTGGGGTGGAAGCATAAATCTAGACCATGAAACCAATATACATTTTCATGGCTGTAAGAACAGCAGAGGAATAGGTAATTTATTCACAACAGATTAAATCAATATATTTTTATATTTATATATATATATTTATATATATATATACTTTGCTGCTGTTGTATGAAAACTAGATGTGGGGTTATGAGAAGTTAAAACAGGATCAGGAAGAAAATTGACTGGTACATAAAAAGAGAAAAATGTGGTGTGGCCAAACAAATTAATGAAGCAAAACTAAACAGAATCCAAAAAATCACAAATTCCTCACACTGGTCCTTCCACTCCATTTCTAAAACTGCCAAGGCCCTGTTGTCTTTTTGTTTGAACAAACTTAACTGTTGGACTCCTATGCCTGCAGGGGTCACTTGAACGAATTACAGGAACTTCATGGCACCAGAACAATTGGGGAACTCAACCAGTGACAACCATGAAAGATGATACTTACAGCAGTATATTTCTTCCAGACATTATAAGGGTGATGAAGAATGAAGGGGGACACTGGACAGGGAGCCTTTTCAAGGTGTAGAAGCCTGAACCTGCCTTCAGGGCCAGAAGAGACACGTGGGAGTCCATTCTTCTATTCGAAAGATCGAGAGACACTCACCTCTCTCTAACCTCTGGTGTCAAGCCCCCCTGAAGAAGTGGGGGCTAACCCCGAGAGAAAGAGTTTATGATTTTGATGAAATGCTTGCAAATGGCTGCTCTTTTCCAATATGGCTGCCATTATTATGTTTTGAGGGCACGTAAGGCTGGGTAGTTGTTTGACATTCGCCAGAATTCATAAACCTTTTAATGGACTTTTTCCATCAAAATAAGACTCTGAATCATCCACATTTTACATTTATATCATGACAAAGCCTTAAATCAGTTGTGACCCCATGTCCCTGAAAGGCCACTTACTAGACCACAAATCCCAAAAATGTCTGGAATGACTCATTGTCTGAACATTAAAGTTTTACGGGTAATTGCTAAATTTAAAGGGTTCCTTCTACGGTTTCATTAAAAAGCCATTAAAGCGGATATAGGAAGCAATACATGGGAGTTGAGGTTAATTTCCATGGGGATTTAAAGACAATCTCTTTCTGCACCAGAAGTCATTCACTCATGTTGTAATGCCAGTTGGTAAAGGTCGATGTAGAAAGGCTTGGGGACCCCCAGTGCCAGAAAAAGAAAGATTAAGATCCAGGATATTGATAAACTATCACTGACAATACAAACAACCCGCTGGGATCTTGTGAGATGTTTTCACTAACTGAAGACTCCTTCACCATCCACAAGGGATGACAGAGTTTAATTATAGCAAACAATGTGATAGTGTGTGGCACAGAGATATCTACAATGTTTAATCCTTTTTTTTCTTTGACGTGTAGGAGGGCAGGAGAGTCATTGTTGTTTTTAATGCTCTCCTCCTAATCAGTGTGTAACAGCTATACTGTATTGTCAACTCATCTTGGTCTTTGTTCACCCTGAAGAATAAAATGACAATAAGTAGCAGTGTGTGTTTGTCGATATAATGATCATGCTTCTACCCAGTAAGATACAATCAGTTAGGGGTGTAACGACACATTCAGCTCACAGTTGGGTTTGAGTTGTACAAGGTTGGATACACACAATATTTTGTCTCAAAATAAACTAGATTTTCTTTTTCTTTCTCTGTCTTGTCAGTATAAATGCCACACTATGTCCAAACTAACTTTTTAAATCTTGAAGAACTAAGCAAAAGCATAAACTCCATAAATTCTACACATGATGCTCAATTTAATAGTCATGGCGATTGCAACTCATCTGGTATTGTATCCTCTGTGGCTTGGGAGAGAGCTTTCTGGAGTCTGAGAAAATAGTCCTTGATGATGTCATCAGGGGGCTTATCTCACCTTGGGCTTGGAGACCACACACATCATAACAGAGCGCCTGTGTTACAAACTGGAAGCAGGATTGTAAATCATTTTATCACAAATTCCTCAGTGTTTTGAAAATAAAGCCAACTGGTGGTTTTCAGAACCATATAGTGATTTTTGTTATCAACTCATTTTATTCATTTAGTCCTCAGTCAGTATATTTACCCTCAGACACTCAGTATGGATACAGAAAAACCCTCAACAACTTTAACAGGGGAATAAAAGGAAGAAACCTCATGAATAACAACAGAGAATCACATCCAGCAAGATGTCGAGCAACTCTCAGGTGTTACTAAAAAAATATGAGCAAGACCACACAACCCTCTCTCTACAAAGGCCTGGAAAGAGAACAGACTACACATAAGAACAGAGGCAGAATTTAGGGAAACTATTCACACAGGGAGAAGAGACAATAGGTAAGGCTGTCTCCTGCAGGATGAAGATACAGTTATAAGACGTCTGGAATAAGGCACTGACAGTGAAAAGAGAGCAAGAGACAGCTAATGGTCCGGCACAGTAATGCCTCGATACTGAAAAGAGAAGACAAGGGAGGAGAAGACGGATAGGGAGGGAGCGAGGGAGATAGAGAGAGAGTTGTCATATACCACTTTTTATATGCATTTATATATTCAACTTCAACTTCAACTTTATTGTCACCGAGGGGAAAGTCATCTTGCTGCCAGGTAAAACATAGAACACACAAAAACGTAGGCGCACAAGCTCGGGTACAAAAAGAATAATAAATTACATGATTACATCAAGTGAGAAATAAAGTAAATATCATAAACTGCTTAGTGCCTACACATTTTTTTGTATTACGCCAGCCTCTACTCTCTTCTTAGGTTTAAGCGTTGTGTTGGAAATTCTTTATTAGGAATAACCAAGTGAGATGCACCATTTCATTTTCAACAACATTAATACAATATAAGCACAATCAGACTAAACTTTTTCAAACATTTTTAAAGTAACACAATTTTTTTTTAAATAATAATAATAATAATAATTAGACGACACAAAGGTGACAAAAACAAAAAACAAACAAAATAAACCAATATCAAACAAGAAAACATACACAATCAGGAGATTATATTGCTATGATTGTTGGTTGCTATGCAACTGTCTGATAGGTGTGATGCTCGTTGTCTTCAATGGGTGCACCTGTGTTTCTGTGCTACTTAAGTGGTGTCTATACTGCATCATTATAACCCTGATGAAGGTTAAGAACGTTTTTTCAGCTGCAAATGAAGTGACTTCTCATCACTGAGTTCAACCCTTAAGCAGTAAAACGACCATATCCATTTGATGATTATCATATGGACTCGTTCTCTCTACCCCCATCTCACTCCCACCTTCCTGGTCCCTGGTCTTGCATGTATTCTCTTCTGTCCCAGACGTACAGTTGGCCCCTCAGAGCCCGAACATGTGTTTGCAAGAACAACTTCATTACGCTCCTGTTAGCGTGACAACACATAAATCACAGTGAAGTTTGGCTAATGTTCCTAACACAAACAGCCGTGCACAAAAACAAAGACACACACCACCGCCAACATACAACAATTGGGACAGTGGGGGAGAGCTTTGCTTCTAAACCTGGCTTGGCCGTAATATAAAAAGGGGCAGGGGGGGGGATCCTTGGGTCAGCTCTTTATGTCTTTGGGGACAATCAGGAGAGCAAAAAAGCAGATCGCTGCAGACAATTTGATCTTCCGCTCTTGGGCAAGGGCTCTCCATTACCTGACTGAAATAGGCTTTTCCCATGAGGCCTCAGGCCTCATTGAACAGGAGATGTGGGGACGGTAATTATATCTTGGGCCAACCCCAAATCGCTTACCATTAGTCTGTTTCTAGCCGCAATATCGTTGCTCGCGGCCCCCACCCTGGGCCATGTTGACATGCTGTTGCTGTTAACTGTGTTCTAATTTATTAGGGCTTTAATTGTGTGTTGCCATGTTGGCTTTGGCTCTGGCTCACTCAAACATCAGCCCGTCCCGTTGTGTGTGTGAAAGATAGAGTGGAAAGGATTCTTCTGTTTTCTCCTCATTGACATCTCTATCCTTGTTTTGCAGACCCACACCTGCCACTTACACCTTGTCCAAATGTGTCTTGCTTTTGTACTTGCATGCTAAGAAAATATTTCTCTAAATCCAGGGGAATTAAGTGTAAAAATCATTAATAAAACTCAGATAAAATGAAGAAAAGCAGACAGCGGGAGCTAAAGGGCTCTCTACAGCTTTCTTTGTCAAATACACAATGCTCATGCAGGCGAGGCTGTCCAATCAGAGAGTCTGCAGCACAAATGAGGTTGAGGAAGCCCGGCTCCAGGTGTTGCACAAAATCCCAGGTTGTGTTCCTAACGGTCTCCTGGGGGTGGAAGCGTACACGTAACACAGGCACACACACACACGCACACACACACACACACTCACGCAGTGTTGCTCCCCACTGAAAGAGAGACACCTGCTTTCCCAGTGCAGTTGACCAGCATGACAACAGGGTTTTGAAACTCATCAGCTCAGCCAACCAGAAACACCGTGCTCTCAGGGTAGCGATGCATGTTGGGACTTGGGTGGATTGGCTTTATTTATTTATATCATTTATTCAATTGGCTACCTTGTAGCATCAGTACAGGATGACCACAATGAGCCTGCTCAGTTTGTTTTATCCTGTTTTTTTCTTTTGTTGTTTTTTCGCTTTGTTTTCCTTTTAAAATTAATAGTTAGACGTTTTGGGAAAGACTCTTATTAGCTTTCTGGCCGAGAGTTCAATGAGAAGATGTCCAGTGAATAAATGACTACAGCTAGCAGCCTGTTAGCTTAGCTTAGCATAAAGACTGTAGACAGGGGGTAACAGGTAGCCGGGCGCGAAATACATGGAGCACCATTACACGCGGCGTCCATTAGTCAACTGAAGCTGCTACTCTGACTCCCTGAGACTGTCTCTATACAGTATGTGGCTTTGTTGCACTACATCAGGTAAAAACTACATAGAACTGTGTAAAAAAAAAGAAAATAGTACAATCTGTTTAAAAATGATCAAAATAAATACCTCATTGTAGAAGCAATGCAAACGCAGGAGAGCAACCTTGTGGGAGTTTTTACATTTTCACATTAAAACAAATCAATCGAATCAATGTGAATCCAATGATCCTGAACTTACAACGATCCAGTTAATTAATTCAGTGCCAGTTAATATAGCCTGGGCTTCCAAATCCTGCATAACTAACGACAGTACATTATCACTTAACTCAATATGCACATAGTGAAGCTGGCCCGCAAACCACACGCTACAGAGACCGAGTCTGTAGCAGTCACAAAACCCCGCCTGCATGACGCACGTTGCGTCCGAGCCCCCTGTATTTCGGCCGTATAATCTGTGCAAAAACAAATCTGTAAAATGACAAGCTGTTTTCATGGGGTTTTGTACAAGACAATTTAGTCTTTATGCTAAGCTAACCAACTGCTATTCATGGCCTTTTATATAAAAATTAAGGTATTCATTTATTTTGATTATTTAAATTGCTTTTATTAAATGCAGTATTTGTGTAATTGTGTTTACCAGCCTGTTTCTACATCCAAATCATCACACACAGATTCTAATATATTATATTAATGATATATTACATTATATCAAATCTTTCCGTAGCGTAAACCCCACACAAGTCAGACCTTATTCAATTATAGACCGGAATATACTGAGTTCCCTCTTCCTCCGCAATAACACACGACACATCACATTCAATTTGACTGAGGGATAGTGACTTAATGGCAGAACAGTGAAACACAGGTGATACTGTAGTTGTGTGTCCCTTGTCTTCTGGCAGCAGAAGCATGTTGGAGCTCAGACTGACAGCTCCCGCACTGGAGAGAGATATAACTCATCCACTATTGATGAGTCGGGCTCTGCACTGCTCCAATGCAGGATGCCAGAATCTTGAAGTGAAGAAATATTCTAAAGTGGGACACAGCATATTTCTATACGCTCCTTCTTTCTTTCTCTGTCTGCTTCTGTTTCTAACCTTGAACGTATCCTCCCAAGAAACGGATAGTAGGTAGCAGCTTTTTCCACATTCCCCTTCAGTCAGTTTCTCTCCAAAGCTCCCCCTCGTGTAATTGCTTTCAAATTGTCAGCAGAGAGAGCATGAAAGATCCTCCCTCTTTCCACTCTCCCAACCTTTGCTTTAAGTCTGACAGCCATCTGATGACTGCTCAACAGCGGAAGCTATCAATAATTGAAGCTGTGATCGCTTTGGGGATGTTGGTTTTTTGCAGTTGAGATGACATGATTTTTGTTGTTTCTTTTTCACCAGCACGAGTGAAAATGAGTAAAATAGGCTTGTTTATTGTCCCACTTTTATCTGACACCATTACTGTAAGACAGCGTGTATTACTACATACATCATTTTAGGAGACCTGCAAAGTATCGAGGGTGAGTCTGATCAAATAAACTCTGCTCGCTCCCTGTGCCAGCTCCCTTTCAGGAGAATGGCAGGCGGTTTGTGAGTAGTGTGGGTTCTATGTGAATACTGAAGGAAGGATCTTTCTCATCTGCGTCAATAAAAAATTCCACTGGAAAAAAACACCATAAATGGATACGATTCTGTTTCTCTCTCTGACAGATGATTTGTAGTTTCTCTCTGACGGATGATTTGTAGTTTAACTCCAATTAGGAGCGTTTACTTTGGAGCTCAGTTGTATGTTTGCAACTGTTTAGTTTTTAAGGTGCATCCGTATGTGCCAGTTTTGTGTATGAATGCGTCTTCATGGATGTGTGTGTGTGTGTGTGTGTGTGTGTGTGTGCGTGTGTGCGTGCGTTGCAGATGTACGGACTACAGCAGGTGTCCTTGTGGTCTGAGTGCATTATTCAGACTCAGTGAGCAGGTGCAGCCTCTGACACCATCTCTCAGGTCTCTCATTTTTCAGCCCCAGTTGCACTTTAACAACACTGATGCTCCTAACTTCAAAAAAATCAAAACACCTGGCTACTCAGTGTGTTGCATGTTTGTGTTTTTTTTAATTTTTTTTTTTACACACATTCTCAATCTCCTCCCTGCCAGTGTGGTGGGGGGAAATGTTGCAAGACAGTCCCACAAAAATAACAGCTAAAATGGAGTAGTAGGTGAGCTGGGGTAAGTGATTAGTTTCGATTTTCGATTTCAGATACCCCCTCTGAGAACCATCACCTTACCGTGGTGGAGGGGTTTGGGTGCTCCTATGAACCTGAGGGCTGTGTTGTCGGGAGCCTAGTGCTCCTGGTAGGGTCTCCCATGGCAAATTGGTCTCAGGCGAGGGGCCAGACAAAGAATGGTTCAAGAACCCCAATGGCACATCAAAAAAGAGGAGGTGTGACCCTGCCCGGAGGAAGCCCGGGGCCCCCGTCTGGAGCCAGGCCTGGAAGGGGGGCCCGTCAACGAGCGCCTGGTGGCCGGGTTTGCCACGGAGCCCGGCCGGGCATAGCCCGAAGAAGCAACGTGGCACCCCCCCCCTCTCCATCATGTGGGCCTACCACCCGCAGGAAGAACCGTTGGGGTCGGGTACATTGCCAGACGGGTGGCAGTGAAGGTCGGGGACCTCGA
>CALSBV010011200.1:26337350-26428241 GCA_943590825.1 Bovichtus diacanthus | reverse complement strand
GACCCCGGATAAGCGGTTGAAGATGGATGGATGGATGGATGGATTTCAGATACACTCCCACATTCGATAAAACCACCCATAATAATATAACAAAGTGTAAGTCTGCGTAGAGTGTTGCTAAGACACAAATAATTATTTTGGCCCTGTCCTGTGTCAATAACGTGATCAAGGGAAGAAACACACACAGAACGTCTGTCTTTTGCAGGTGTTACTATGGCAACCATGGCAAACTGGAGCCCAATAGCTTGCAGGTGAATGACAGGTGGTAAGTGCACATACTGCAAGCTGTGTGTGTGTGTGTGTGTGTGTGTGTGTGTGTGTGTGTGTGTGTGTGAGTGAGAGTGAGAGACTGCAGGTGTTAGGTGTGTTTTGGGATCAGCTTGCAAAACTGGAGTAACAGAGGAAAGCTTTTACTGGGCTGGTCTCCGCGGAGGGCAGATTTGCACATACACTAAAGTTTTAAAACCACGGTAAATGAAAAGTCATCTAATCATTTCCCCTGAAAGAATTTGTAATTGCGTCAGGCTCGGCTATGGCATAGCAGCTTTTGTTAAAAACCTCTGAGTGTGAATTCCATGAATTCTTATACCTCCAGAGATGAGAGTAGATATCATTTGTTCTTGGCTAAGACGAGTGCACAGGGGCTCAACAGGCTTTTTAAATGATAATATTGTCATGCATCAGTGCCATAAAATTGCAGTGGTTTTTGATCATTACAGGGTTGTTAAGGTGCAGTGGTGCCCCAATCACTCTACGTATGAGTAGATATGTAATCACAGAATGAATACTTTATTTCATGCTAGATTTAAGCAGGCTGTTCAGCTCATTTTAAAAAGTCGTGCACAGTTGCATCTCTTTTTGTGCTTTGGTTTTTGTTTAATTTTTAAGATTCATCGTTGCTCAGTCAATCAAAAAGCAATCATGCATATTCAGAGCCAACAAACAGGCATAGGCAGGAGGACATCAGTAGATGTTATTACTTTCAACACAGAGTTTATTTCCCATAACACCCAATAATACATTGTGGGAAGCTGCTTTGATATAGATTTTCACAGATATTCCCTGTAGCGGAGGTTTTATTTCTGACTTCCACAAATAACCCTGCTATGCAATGCAATAAATAAGACTGTCAGTGGCCGTTACCTTCAGGAAAGTACATTAAAGGAAAGGGTACCCAGGAGGGTGATAGAGAACGCATGCTCATTATCATAATGAAGCTCAACACAAAATGTCACCATTCTGTGACAACCAAAACCTTCCGCTTTTTGATATAACGTCTTTTCATCCTGTTCCTTTTAGTTCTGACACTGCTGTGGAGGATAGCAGTGTGCAAACTTTCAGCAAGCGTGGTTTTGACGCGAGAATTTTCTATCTCATTTGTCACTGTGACGGCAACGAGACACATCGAAAATTGAGTATAGCACACGCATGAGATAAACCCATCTCGTAAGATAAATATGCTCATTTTATTTCACACAGGATGTCAGTAGTGGCAGATCTGTTTAGAAGCATGCATCTCATTTTGGACCCTACAGTGTAGTGCAGTGAGGGGGGGAGGAATATACTGCATGTTGCAAAGTCATGCAGTGCTTTGGGCTGTGGCAGCTGACACGAGAAGTCCAGTCTATTGAAGCGGTGAACGTGAGCGGTGTGGCTGAATGTGACCTGCAGTACGTGACCTTTAAACCTCTCCAGAGAGGTTCAGAGAGCAGGGAGCGCTGCAGACACATTATCGCCTCCCACGAAGGAGATGGTTGTAAACTCTGTTGCACCAGAAACCTGCAGAATTTATTTGCCACTGGCTTATTCATTTTACAACATGCAGATACATCATTAACCCCTCTAAGGTAGAAAACGATTGCCAGTGTTACCCTCATATCCTGTTCATATAGACCTGATGGTTTTTTTTTCGAAATGATATATCTGTGGTTTATCAGGGGTCTTACAACGCATCCATCTCTCTCTCTCTCTCTCTCTCTCTCTCTCTCTCTCTCTCTCTCTATCTTCATCTTCATCATCTTTATTCTTTATATTTAGGTTCATAGGTAGCTTACTCCGCTCTTCATACTTAGTTTGGTTTGGTAATAAAAAAAATTTATTTTGCCAAATACTGCACCTTATTTCATCTTGTTGAATATTGCACCTTAATATTGTACCTTACACCATCTCAGCTCATCTTATTTTTAAATGTTTCTACATATATATACATTGTATAAAACATTTTGCACTATTTGTACATTTTTGCATCTTATACTGTCTCCTACTGTGTATTGCAACTGTTGCACAACAATTTCCCTCGGGATAAATAAAGTTCCATCTCATCTTATCTTATCTTATCTTTACATGGACGATGTGGCGTCATTAACCTTGTCCACAGGCTACAGTGAATGTTGGTTAGTTGAGTTTTATTGTAGAAAGCAAAACTGGTGTGTGAGGAGTTGTAGGAAAGCAGAAAGTGAAAGTAAGCCTTTACAGTACAGTTTCCTATCCCATTAACGCTATGTTAGTTGGCATTTTGAGGGTCTGCCTTGCTGTCTCACCAGCAGTTGGAGTGTTTTTTTTTTTTTATATATCCGTTTTGTATTTCATATTAGCTTGACACAGGAGCTTGAGGAGGATGGTAGCTTCTGCCAGAAGAGCAAGAATATGCACTTTACATACTCCAAAATGGTCTTATTTACATATTGTAATTTCCTCGCTGGATTGCTAAGGTTGGCCACTGGCAAACATACATTCAGGAATGCCCAGGGAAGAGTGTGTGAGCCCTCTGGCTTTACTGTGGGCATCACTGCAGTGCTGTATACAGCCACGGGGCTAAGCTAGTTGGTGATGGTGAGTAAATACAAATAGCAGGCAGGCCATCATGTCTCATTGTATAGTCATACTTTGTTCAATTAGGAAGATGTGGCATGTGGGTATGGAGTATTTGGAGGATTTGGATATCATATGACTGGTTTGGACAATACTCAGCACTGTTACGCCACATGAACAACAATTCCACAGAACATGTCTTATTATCTAAACACTCTCCAGCATATTGCTTTGCAAATTAGAGGTTTCTTTGTTAAAAGGAACCCTTTTAACAATTTGTGACATCTTTGTTAAACTATCATACTTATTTTTCTTCTTTTTTTTAAAAAAAGCTACAAATTGTTAATGGGGTTCATTTTAACAAAGAAACCTGTAATTGGTGAAGGGTTTGCCAAAGTAGTACGGAAAGAGCAATTCTCACACTTGTTAATCCATTTACAACTCAGCAGCAAGTTTCTTTTGGTTGTCATTCCAATTTGGTGCACTGCCACATGATTTAAGAGCTTCAAATGCAGTTTGAGTGATAGAAGAGATGATGCAATGTTCTATTTTTTTTCTGCTCGGTGTCAGTTGGCGGCATCCTCACAAAGCACATTTTGTAATCCATCGCTCCATCAGTGCTATCCACTCTGATGGAAAGCGAGTGCCAGAAAGGATAAGGTCATACTTCTAGACAAATTGTCTCACTCCATCAACATAAGAAAACAACTTCCAAGCATACAGCTGTGCACATGGGGAGCTCCTAATCCTCCTCTCTCTCACCCACAGGGAGTGCGTTCTGGGCTACTGCGCTCCGACTCCAAGGGATAAAGAGATGAAATTTATCGGAGGAGGGTGTATATTCCAGACAGTGCAGAGTCAGGACATCATCCTGTTACAGCAGCAAGCACAATAACTTTATGCTGACAAAAACTATCACCTCTTGCACTCATAAAACCTCCCACAAGGTCAGGAAAGTCTCTCTCTCTCTCTGTCTCTGTCTCTGTCTCTCTCTCTCTCTCTCTCTCTCTCTCGTTATCACCATGACTGCTTTGACCAATGCCACAGCTCTTACGAAACGTTTTTCTCTTTGAGGCTCAAGTCATCATGGCATTGTCAGCTTAATAAGTATTATGGCCTGTCAAAGTGACCGGGAATTTGCCCCTACATTGTGGACTTGAGTGGCTTTTAGGTTTTGTTAGCCTGTGCTCTTTCTAATCTACACGAGACACTTGTGGTGTAGTCAGAAAGGCAATAGTATTAAATTCCCAGAGAAAAAAAAACAAATGTCACACTGCGCTTGGAGAACGTTGCGAAAGAATTCAGCAGGATGTGCTTGTTGAAAGCAGCCTAGGGCTTATGTGAGACACAATGTAGTCAGTGGATAAATGCATTGAAATAACCTTTGCTGTTGCTCTAGTGCTCTGTCGACCTTGGGAAGTGTGGGCTGCCAATCTGTGTTGAAGTTACCGGGGTCATTGTCTTTCCCTGGGATACGCCACAACTGCCTTCTTAGCTGTCAGAGAAGATCGAGGTTCCAAGTCACTTTAGGTCATTATGAATCATGCATTAAGAAACAATGAGCCAGGCAACCATGTTAGTTATCTCATTAGGATTCACTTGTCTTCCTTCGTTATCTTATTAAGATTCACTTGTCTTCCTTAGCGAAACATTACCATGATTGGTGTTCACAATTGTATTTAACATACTTCTAAAACTTGCTGAACGTTCTGATGGGTTGAATTTCTGATTTAAATATAAATGTGTCGTACAGATGAAAGCACTTTACAGGTAGACTTCTACTTTCATGTATATCTAAACTGAATTGATTTGCAAGGTCTCTCGCAAAGATTCAAGCAGTGAAACATGAATAAAGAGAGAACGAAATAACATTTCTAAATAGTCCACCGTTGAAAGTTTAAAATTCTAAAGGGACACTGAAGTACTTAAACTGCTTGTTTTTTTATTCCATTTAAATGTTGAAAAGCACTTTTCAAATAAGTTACATACTTTGGGTCTTTTCATTTTTGAAAGTCTGAACCAATGTTCGTGTTTTTGTTACATTGTAAACATTTGATAGGGTTAGTTTTGGTTTCACATTGCAATTATGCGACCGCACTACAGAACTATATGACACAACTACATCCTGTCGTCAACACCTACGTGAGCTGCGTCTCCCTGTACTTGCAATAAATTATACTCATATACAAGACCACCTCTTTTTGTCGGACCAAGGTGAAGTTTCACATTCGTAATTTTGATTTGGATCAAACTGAAAAGTCAGAAAGTCCGGACTAAACAAGATACGTGTAAAGGGTCCCTGAGATCACTTTCCTTCACGTTTCTTTAAACGTGTTGTCATTAGCTACCTGACTCAGAGCGAATGGAATGGGGCTACAGGCTAGAAAAAAACATCTCCCGGTTAGGGAACGTGTTTACATCTAGTTTAATTTTAGTGATAAAACCATTGAGATATGTGACCTGCTAAAACGTGTAAACGTGTAACAGTAGAGAAGAGTCATTACAGTATGTCAGCTAACTTACGTAACATGTCAGTAACAAAGCAGTTATTTGAAGTTTGCTAGCACTAGCTAATATTAGCCACTATAAGCTACTTCATACCAAACCAACTAACACTGTAGCAGCACCACCGAGTGTACTGAAGAGTGCATATTATTTCTTATGAATCTACTTTTCATTTGTAAGAGGAAGAACTCCAAAAGTCACTTATTCTCGCTTTAGGTTGCGAAGGAGAAACACCCTACTTTTGCTTACAGTTGTCCATATGACGCTTTAAAGTGAAGATATATTTTTTATAGGTATTTCTAAGATTGAAGTAACATTTCAGTACTACCACTTCTATGAATGAGGTCATTGAGGTCAAGGGAAATAGTGGAATTATCGCTAAATTATTGATTATGTATTCTTAATAAGTGAAAACGAGTCAAAGGCATTCCCAACAAGGACCAGGTACTGAATCATGTGTCAAGCAGAATTTCCGGTGTTACGAAATGTCATGAAGAAAAAACGGTCAGAAAAAGCTAACCGCCAGAGAAAATCATCATAGTTCAAAACGTATTTTTCTTTTATTCAATTCCCCTTGCAATCATTTATGTGTCAGCTTCTTTCCTTTTTTCCTTCCTTCTATCCCTGCATGGTTCCCATCCTTTCTCACAGCTTCTCAGAGCACTGCTCTAATGGCTTTTTGGAAGAGTGAAAAAGGACATTGTCTTCGTTACTTCGCTCTACAGTTTTGCTCAGTGCTAATAAATCCCCTGGCAGGGGATGTTTATAATGTCCTTCTGATGCAACTTTCATAATGGGGCAATTTTACAGTGAGTATGTTCCCAATCTCACAGCTCGCCTGCTCTGCAATCCTGATTCTTCCTCTGTACTAATTTGCCAGACTAAAATCTAATGGAGTATGCCAGTGAGGTAAATCAAGCAACATTATTTTTATCTTGCTGCCATTACACTGTGGCAGATGTATAATGATCCATTATAAAGATACATTCTGTATTTTCATTACAGGGAGACACAATCAGCACAGCAGTGTGTGCAGGACTGGATGTTTCAGAGATACAGAAACAACAGGCCCTGTGGCAGAACCAAAAGAAAAGAAAAAAGTAACAGAAATGTGCTCTCTGTGTCTTTGTGGCTGGTCATTTAATGTCATGTCATTGGTGAGTAAAATCAATGATAACAATGTGACCCTGTAAAGTCTTCTCCTTATGCAGTGATTGAACCGTCATGATGACAGCCGTTGGAAATAATGATCAAAACAAACTTTAAAGTCCTTCTAGAAATAGCTTTGGCCACAAACAGAAAGCATTAGTGCATGCCCAGCACAGCAGACAAAAGAGGACACATTTCAGTATCTTCATCCATATGCATAGCATGGTATGATATCCAGCTGATAGCTATGTTTTCCTTGAGTTATTTCAGTGATCCGTCTCAGCCTCTAGTATGATAATCATTTCTTTAATCCTTATGTAAATCACTGTCACCTGTTCTGAGCGTCAAAAGAAATGCTTTGGAGTACCACAGTAGAAACACACACACTCAATCAGGTATGCCACAAGAAAATTAAGGGCATTAATCACAGAGGACAAAAGGACAACTGGTCATTTACACGGTGTCACGCAGTCACGGGCAACACTGGAGAGTCTGCCGGTTCTCCAAGGTCATCCCCCCTTTGAGCCGTCATTGGTCGTTTCGTTGTTTCTGTGAGGCTGTGAAAGGTGGTGAACTTTGCTTCTCCACACATCTAACAAAGGAGAGGCTGTGTTGTGCGTAGCCTACGTGTGTGTTTTAAGGGACTGCTGGCCCGAAGAGATTCTTTTGTTGCTCTCTGAGGTGCTTCTATAATCTCTACCCTTTCGTAATGTGACAGATTTATTAAAATGGCACTGCCTGCTTTTATGACATCCATTATCAAAGCTAATCCAATCATGTCCCTGTCTGAAATTTTGAATATTTTACAGCCGGCCATTGAAAGACAGATCCTCATGTTATCGATAGTCAGCACAGCTGCACGGCCTCTTCAGCCGGCATAAATATACTCTAAATTTGATTTATATTTATTTTCTGCCTCTAAATGCTGCAGACACAGTGTTAGTGAGATATTCAAGGGCATCTGATTGTCATTACAGCTCCATCAAACTCTGAATCATAGCACAACACCTAATGGCTTATTACAGGAGCGTATGCTAAATTAAACATTACTGCATCAATAAATGTTGCATGGCATTAACCTGACAGCGCTTCATAAATATTGTGCATTTTCCACCAACCCTCCCTTCACCCCGACTTCCACTGTTACCTTCACTCTTACATGCACAATAGCATCCATTAATAACTCAAAGCATGTTCTCATCCTGTTTTTGCTAATGCACTGGAATGACATAAATGAGCATTAAATAATTTTCAATTCCCCAAATTATCTTTGAGGTATTTTAATTAGCAAGCACTTTGCAACACTGCTCACCTTCAGCAGATGGGTGCTCATGTCAGCCAATTTGAGCAACAAGCAGTTAGATATTAGCATTCCTATTTTCATCATCCAAAACCCCTTAATTCCTCCACTCAACCCCAACTCACTTATTGGGTTTTTCACAGAGGGTTTGGATTACAGGTGGTGAAGGGCTTACTGAGGTTGTGGTGCCAATTTCTGATCTTAAGTGGCACTCCTTAAAAGGTTAAAACATCAAAAGGAATATTCCCCAAACAGATTCAATGCTTCTGCAGACCAAAGTTTGAAGTTACACCATGTCAATGACTCCAACATAGTGTTCTATGGTTGCGCTGTCATTATGCAATGAGTATTGATTAGAGCTCAGCCTAAAATAACATTTAACAAATGGCTTTAACTACTATGTAAAGTACCTTGGGGATTACAGTCAACACTAATTGGATTTCTACATGCAAAATCATAATTTCATGATTATTGTGATCAAATATGGCAAAAGTCCTTCCTCAAGAACTGGTGACACACTCTTGTATGTCTTCTCTAGTGTTTACTAGGAAGCAATGTGGGCAAAGCTTTCACTTTTACTCCCTTTTGGATTATGTTCTTTATATAATATTCTTGTGTTTCACGTCTACTACTGCTACTTTAACTACAGTAGCACTACCACTATAACTCCTGCTATACATTAAATATGTCTATGTTTGTCTTTTCTCACAGGTTTGAAGTGGTTGGGGCTCAGTAAGGAAAGGGTGATGTCACATATTTCTTTGTGTCAATCAAAAGGTAGCAAGAGTTTAATCAACATCTGATGACAGTGGTCTGGCAAACAAACAACCGCACAACTGTCAATCAAATATGTTCAATCCACGCACACACATCCCTGATAAAGCAGATTAGCTTTATTAAACTAGTGTCCTTAATACTTAAGGAGGTTTTTTTTTTTTTCTTCCCTTTGATTGTTGCTTATCTAGTCATGAATATGTGACAGTATTGAGATTAAATTGCCGCTCAGAACCAGTTTGGGGGCTTTAATTAAGAGTCTAGAGGTTATACATTTAATCAGTAGGCCTATGATCTCATATTCTGAACACATGACCTTGTTTGCCATTTTTTTCATCTGGTCTGTTCTCCTCATTTACATCTAGTTGCTTAGTATACTTCTCTGCCCCATTCTCCACCTGTCCGGTAGTGTCTCTCTGTGTGATCCGATCATTGACTGACTTTCCTCCTGCCTGAACACATGGCAATCATTCCCTCATTAGCTCCAGCCACTTTAACATTCCCCTTTGCCAGATGATCTTTGTAGCATGGTGCAAGCTGATCCATCTTTGTGTCTCTCTTAGTCATTTTTTGACTCCTGCGTCACACCACTTCATTCATTTACGAGTTATTGTACACTTTAAGCTGAAACAAACAATAACTAATGACTCTCTCTGTCTTTGTGGAGACGCGAGTCGGGGAAGCGATGAGACACGTTAGCATAATAATAAATAGAATTTTTCATGTGTTTTTTCGATCCGCCATCCCATAAAAATTGCTACGCACAGACACCTTGCACGCTGAGTCGTTTTATTATTCAACTTGTTGTGAAAATTCACAATATTAGACAATGCTAGCAACTGAATTAATAACGGATAGCACTAGTCTCAAACGGGGCTAATGAATGAATGACATTAGCAAGAAGCTATCGTTTCACTGCCGAGAGCACAATCACTGCTGTCTAATCTTTCCTACATCCATTGTTTTATACGATCAGTAACTACCATCCCCAATTCCAAGCTGTTCTGCAATCGCCTGCCCCAATCTATCTTTAAATTCCGCATCTCTGTATTTTTGACTTTGTTTGTTGTCAAGTGCTTTGTGCTGGGAGACGAAGTGAATCAGCTTGTCAGATGCCATTTTGGATGATGACGTTTGCATGTACTGTGAATGCGTGATCAAAAAACTCTTTAAAGGATTATGACTGAACTCTAACCCTAAAATCGAACCTGTTCGTAAAACTTTAATGATGGGCAAATGCTTCGGAGTCAGGGGGGGAACGTGATTGACACAACGTGAGGTCGTATTTATCATTTCAAAAGAACTATGGACTTGGTATTCAAAGGCCTTTACTTAGTAGGTTAAACTAAAAAAGGAAAAAATATGTAATCTGTTTTTCATAATGAAAACATATGAAAAAAGAAGAATTACATTTTTTAACTGCTACTATACTCTGTATATTTTTACTTAAAGGACACCCACCTGCGTTGCTGTGCTTTAATAAGGTCAAAATTCCAAATACAAGTCAAACCTAATTTTAAACAAGAACTGTCCTTCTTGTTAAAACTGTACTGTACTTTTTATATTATTTTATTTATATCCTTTCCCTTAGCCTTTCCTACATCATATCAACACACAACAACTAACATTACCTTGCTGTCTTACTCAAGTAACTGGCCTGTACTCACTGTTCTTGTCTCCCTCATGTTGTTCTGTTAGTGTTTTGTCTCGCAATAAATAAATAAAAAAAGGAAAACTGTCAATTACGTGGGGCCATGACAGCTGCTCAGGCATTCGTCCAGTACCCTGAAGCCCTGCCACCACTCTAACTGACTTTTGAGCCCAGGCCAGAAACATTCGCCAGTCTGGAGACAAGCAACCCACCAGTGCTCATTATGTGGAGACTACAGTGTGCTTGGGTGGCCATGACAGTCCTCCAGCCCCCATGGTCTGTGTGAGCTCAGGTCATGACTGTGAATTAGGGGCCACTGCTGTCCTGCAAGCCATAACTGCACTGCAGTCATCAGTGTCAACATACTGTCCGCTCGAATCTGTCGGACCCTTATTGACCAGTTGGCTCGGAAGGGACAGACATTTCTTTGCTTAATTGCTCTATCAAGCAAGGCATGTGAAAGCAAACTGACACAGACAGTGTCACTTCTCACACACTGTGAAACTGTAATAATGCAAGGCTTAAAAAACATGTCTGCTTGGGAGAATTTTAGAGTGCTGAATTTTTGTTTGACCAGGTTCCTGCGCTGACATCTTAGGATGAAATCCAGCTTGTAGCAAATGGTATAATAACAATAGCACCCACAAGGCAGTTCCCTATACAGTAAGATGATGGGCATGCTGGCAATGCTGAGGTACAGCTGAGTGGTGTCAGCAGCCCTGAAGTGCCCAAAATCACAACAAAGAACATCCTCAAGCCATAGCCTGTACAACCATAAGAATGATAAGGACACTACACAAAGTCCCGCACAAAGAATTACATGTTAGACTTACTTTTACAGACCATTATTTTTCATCATGCAAGTAGCTTTTGGCAGAAAATTAATTAATGGCCTGCAGATTGTGTTTTGTACCAACAAATTGTTCAGTGTCAGAATTTGTTTTCCCAACATCACTTTCAGCGTGATGAAGGTATTTATGGTTACGTCGTAGGCACATAAATAAAAATCTTGCTCTCATTGTGTTTGTATGTATTTCAGTCAGACCCTTCATCAAGGAATTTTAACATTTATGAAAAATGGTGGGAAATGTTCTGGTCCCCGCTTAACATACTTGAATATTAAATCTTAAATTTAATCAACCTAATGGCCAGGTTATAATAGCCGAGCTGTACACCTGCATGAATATGATTGTCAGATAATTCAAGTGCCCAAACTAACGCTATGCTTTTATTTTATTTTTGTTTGGTGTTTTTGTATTTTTGTTTTTGTTCAGCAATCATTATGAATAACAACTATGTTGTACTAAAGTTAATTATTCAATTGCAAAATAACTTCAGTATAAAAATGTCTTTGTCACCATCTAAGGGGTCAGTGCGTCAGTAAGTTTAGGACGTATGTGGGGGGAAAGAATCAATACGCCACTATAAGCGTATCAGCCTCAAACCTACTATACTGTAACTGCACCTTGATTATTATATTATCAGGAACTTGGTCAATCGTTCTTTGATCTCTGTAGCGAGGTGATACTGTGACATTGTCTTTTTTCATTAACAGATGTTCTAGATCAAATTTATCAGCTAAATATATCATACAGTAGGGAGCAGCTCTAATCTCCCCAAATCTTAATCCAATTTACTTGTGTTCGAAACACGATTGAAAGGGAGTCAAATATGCATAATATATATGCTTACAAGATAACAGACGGCTTGATGAGCATAGCATGTTCTTGCCGTATCTGTCATCGTTTGCGATGGTGACTGATAATATTAACAATAAAAGTTGTTACTTGATGTAATCCCGACAATGATTGAATGTAAATAACGATTTTAACGATGTTAATATCAGTCTTTAGATTTGACTGTATAACTCTACGTGTAGTACTTTAGGGGCCAGTCGAGAGGATTTGGGAGGATTTTATTTGTGATTTTTCTGATCAATGCGTAATGTTTTGTTCTATAATGTTTTAACATTGTCCCATCTTGTCAAGGATAATTGCTTCGATGAACAACAGTGTGCCTGTCAAGATTCATTAATTTCAATATAGCCGAGAAGCCTGCACCGCTCTCAAACTGCAATGCTCCTAACAAACCCATCTAGGTTAACCTAAAGCTGGAGGTTAGCATGCATATTTATTCCTTTTTAAGAAGCCACAGCCTGAGCGTAAATCCTCATCTTAAGGCAGGTTAGACCTCTACCCGTGCAACTAGAGAAAGAAGGAGAGTATCTTTCTAAGACCTTACATCGTTTATTCAGAGCCGCTGAGAGCTCCTCTTTTGTCCAGTGTTTGTGCCCCCTTTCTCTCCCCGCCGCTCATGTGCTCATGTGCTCATGTGTTGATTCTCATCAAGGACAAGATGAAGAGATGGAAGGTTGTTGTTTTTTTCCTTGCAGACAACATATCCTTTGTGCAGAGCTTGTCCTACCCATTTTATTTTAAAAATGTTATTACTTGGACCTTCTGCACTTTTCTATTTGATGCAAATAAATGCATTGCTTCTTTTATACGCAATAATGGGAAAACATGTTTCTAGAATACCACGGAGGTATGCTTGCAATAGGGAACTAATATTTATTGAGTCTTTATCGAACACACTGCTGCTTATAAATATTAAATAAAAAGTTGTGTGCGTGTGGGGGGGGCAATTACTTGCAATACCCTTGCCTTCAGTAGTCTTCAAATACTTGGGACTCATTTTTATAGCCGGTGGCTGGAAATAGTCTTATTAACATCCCATGTGGGAATGGCAATTCCGTGTGTGATGTGCAAGCTGTGCATCAACTGCCCGACTCCCCCTCCATTTTGAAACTAAGAACTACGGAGTCCGTTTTTTGCATAATTGCTTGAAAGCAGAGTTACTAGACTGTTTTCAAATAGACACTGACCACATTGCTTTGCCCTCTGTCTGTTTTCAGGTCAATGCAGTAGAATGGGAGGGCAGCACAGCCAAGAAGCGGCAGAAGACCCTTTGAGACGCAGCCTGTGTTTGAGTGTCTTCCCGTATAGAGGCATCCAGAGGCAGGTTGATTGTTTGTTTTGCGCCGGCTTTTGACTGGGACCCTGGTGTGTTGTGCCAGCCAGCTGTGCAGCGACCTCAGTAAAATATGCAATCATCAACCATGTCTCTGCCCCCCCGAGCCCTCATTTGATGGTAGCCTTTTAATGAGGAACACGCCAAACGACTTACACCCGTTACGTCCTTGCCGCTAACCTTTATGCAGAGTAGATGAACTCCTGACATACAGTGCGACTGGGGGACGCAAAGACACAAGGCATTCTGGGATGTGTACTCCCTTATGAGGAGTGTTAAAACGCCAACGGGGTTCGGTCTCTTTGGACATGGACAGAAGGCGTAGCAGGTGCAGGAAGCAAACCTTTTGACCAGTCAGCACCCCTGTCGTCCTCCCATCATCCCTCTCAACCTTTCCTCTCCCTTTCGGACTCTTTTTCTATCTTTCTCCTCTGCAGTTCTTCCTCCCCTTTGCCTCACATATAGCTGTAAAAATCTCATTTGGCATGCATTAAAGTTCTGCAGATAAGCTTGAACACATTGAGTGACAAGGACAGATTGCCACCTATTGGTAATAAGCGGTCATTGGTGGCAAAACTGTAAATGTAAAGGTGACATCATTCCGAAACAAACTTGAGCTCACTTCAAGGCATCCGTAAAGCTGTGTGTGTGTGTGTGTGTGTGTGTGTGTGTGTGTGTGTGCGTGCGTGCGTGCGTGTGTGTGTGTAGATTTAACTAAAAAGCACATTTGTCTTAGGCTACTTGCTGTTGCTGTTTCTAATTCAAAAAACTATCTCAGCAGAGACCACACAAAGCACAAATTAGCATAACAAATCATCCCTCTCCAAATTGATCTTTTTGTTTAAGCAAAACAGACAGACAGCATTGCTCACAACTCGCTGAAATGTCATTATATTTCTATATTACGATTCTCCTCTCCTGCAGCAGCTCTCTCTTCTCTTCTTACACTTTGAGAAAGTATAGAAATTAAAAACTTAACAGCTCTCCATTTAGCCGTCCCATTTCTCATGGGGCCCTTGAACTAATCTGAAGCCTTGTTGGATTTTTCTACCCTGGAGGAGTGTGTCATTGGACTCTCATTTGAATAATATTACAGTGGATAAAGTAGTGCCATTATGAGCAAAGAGAGCCTTAATAGCACACCACAATCAAATCACAACATTGCAGGAGACCACAGTTGGCACGGCGGCGCCTGGACTCATTTAACAGGCCTCTTAAGTCGCCTCCTCTCCAACTTGCCCGCCGTAACCTGCTAAGCCGGTCCGTTCCTCAAATCCTTACTTCCACACATAGTTGTGTTTTGCTATTTTGCCATTTCAGTTGGTGAACTCAAAACACATTGTCACCCCAGTTCCTGTTACACTTAATCCTGTCTCACCAAATAATTCACTATGAACAGCTACAGAGCAGGAATCTTCCACAGCTCTTACTGTATGTGACACTACAATCCATTCTTTGCAATCAATTTCCTACATCCAATAACCATTTCAAATTATGTAACTGACATAATAGTAAAACAGTAACATAATATGTAGGCTTTATTCGTACTTTGAAAGGGGCAATTCTTAAAGCTAATACCTTCATTTGGTAGCTGTTATGAAGTATTTTTCACCTGATGGGAAGATAATCTTCATGTAATCATATCGCAAATCTCCTCACAGCCCACTAAATGTCTGTATGTCTGGTTCTGTAAATGGGAAACAAACGAAGTCGATCGAACCGATCCACTAGGGCTGTACTGAATGTTTTGTTTTTTTCACATTTGGGATTTAGATTTTCTGTTGATAAAAGTGTTTGCCTCCCTTTGTGTGTGTGAACATTTTGCTTTTGAAAGGCTAAATGCCAACAAATACGTATTAAAGCACAACATTCTGTTAGATAAAAACATGTTCTGAATTTATTTTTTATTTTTATTTTATTTAATAATTTTTTTTTTTTTTTAGGGAGAGATCTATTGCAATGTTTTAAGACTGAGTGACCATATAGCGTTTTTTCTGGCTGAAAAGATTGTAAGCAGAGTGGCTTTCTGAAGAGTTGTTCAACTAAAAGTGCTCAGAGCCGGGCGCACAAAAAAGTCTGAGCGCTGTGAAAAAAAGCCTAAGTTATTATTAATAATAATTTGAACGTCAACGTTATGAATGAAGCTTTGAAGCTGAACTATTTTGTAGCCACGAGCCACACAACATTATGCCAGCATTCAAAAGTCTATGGATGTATAAAGAGGAAGGCAGTATGAGGGAGAAGGACGATAGATCTGGAGGGGTGTTCGTCTGGGTGTCGAGCTCAATTATCAGCAAACTTTCCCCCAAAATTTCAGACTCCACCTTTCAAGTCAAAATAGATAAAAGTTCTTCAAGTGCTCAGGAAAAATGGAAATGTATAATTTTCTTCTCAATTGCTGCTTCCAAGGGTCCTCAGGCCTAACATTGTTGTTTTGGTCATTAATGCTCATCCTGGCTACATGTCGAAAGCGTCTTGAGTAAGGCAATAAACCTGAAATGACTCCTAAAATGTGTAGAGGACGTCTCTTTGGATGAAGCCATTTGGCAAAGTAATGTAATGTCATCTTATATAAAAGCGAAAGATCTGAGTCCTTTTCCATCACCACTAGATGGTTAATACAGGAAATATGCATCAGCTGCCCTCTTCTAAATAGCCTCTAAATAGCCTCACATCTGACATGAAGTTAAATTGCTGTAAAATGATCCCCGGAGTGCTGTCACACTTTCAGAAATATAGTCCGGAGAAATGAGAAAGAGACTGAAAGCTAGACAGACAGGGGGAGAGAGAGAGAAATGTCAAGGCTATGTGCAGCACACACTCCAAACAATCGAGCCACAAGAGGCAGGACAGATTGAGACACCAGTTTGAAATGGCATTAACGGCTTGAATGTCTCATCTATCCAAACTTTGCATCAGACTGTGGCTGATTTAAAGAATGTGAATGTGACCACATTAGACCCTAAGTTTGTAGCACTGAACTTTCAAATTTCAACTGGAAATATGATTAATTTTGTGTTAAGAGCTCCTTGTAGTCAGTTTTTGATTGGCTGCTGGGTAATCTGCTAAAACCATAACTCATTTTCACAAATTAAAAAAAGAACTAAATATTTAGGGAGCTTTAGAGGTGCAGGAATGGTTGATTTTGTTACCTTCAGACAGAACCAGGCTAGCTGTTTCCTTCTGTTTCCAATCTTTATGCTAGACTAAGCTACACTAACTGCCTTCTGGCTCTAGCTTCATATTTGTGGCAGTGGTCTAGATATTCCCCATGTAACTCTCGGCCAAAGCAAATAGCAAATAAGCAAATAATTGTACTTCCTTGATTTGTTATATTTTTGCAATTATTTCTACAGAGCTACAATATGGTTGATGGCACGAGCTGTGGTTGCTAGGAGATGTGAGGAAAATGTGTAAAGCCTGTATAACTATTTTAAGAGGGGGATGGTGTGAGAGGTCGGGGCTGGTATAGCGGCTGAATGGAATCCATCCTTCATTAACGTCTCTCCCATGCTCACTCACAAGGCACATGTTTCTTTGGTATTTAATAGTAAATAGAGAAAAAAAGACATGCAAGTTGACCTGTGGGAAATTGGTGTCACTCCGTCAAATTAGCTGCTGCTTTGTGAATCTGAATAGAATAATTTGTGGTTGATCACTTCTGCCAGCAGGTTTGTTCCTTGCATAATTTCCTCCGTTCTTAGGACACTATGCCGGAGTCATTTGACATTTCTGGGTCACGTCGTGCTGCCAAGGCATTTATAAGGTTCAGTGGTAAATTGATACATGAAAACGGCATGTTTCTATTCGCAACATAATAGCACCATGGTTCCCTGGCTGGACTGAGGGAGCGACGTTTTGAATTCAGCATCACATTGCGGAGGTAATATATGACGATGCCCCAGGGCAATATCACCTATCTTCCTTTCTTCCTTTGTCTCATTTCTTACTCTTCTAAAATACACAGAGACAAAACAAGCAACAGTGAAGCCTGCCTTTGCTTTATTAAAAATGCAGACAAGACTTCATCTCAAAGACTGCCAGTCAAAGTTATCCACTGCAAATTTCATTCATTCAGGGACACAACAGAGACGCCACACGGATACACAAACACCCACAGGCGTATTTCCTTCCTGTTATGCGGAGAATTAAAGGGTTCATGGTAAAATTCTCTCAGTATCACAGATATTGGCGGGGAACTTGGGTGCAAACTGAACAGATGAGATGCGGTGGATGGGAAAGGCAGAGCAAGCAGTCGAAGATGAAAATGGGAAAGGTCAATCTGTCTTCAAATTGCTCTTTCAGTCTCCACAGCGGCAGGTAATTTAAATTGCCATTGAAATATTTCATTGGAAGGAAAGAAACAGTACAGTACAGTAAAAGCCTTTTTGTGAGGGTCAAAACAGATCTACCACAGAGACCTTTACTCAGCGAGTCTCTGTGTATGTAATATAAAATCAGAGTTGTGTGAGCTGGCTGGTATATGGTCTTATAAGACTGGACTTTTTATTTTCCTAACTAGAGGAAACTGCAAAGCAGAACATTACCATTTCAGACAAACTGGGCCAGCAGTAGCCCAAAGGTTAGACAAAGTGTTTCTTTTACCGCAAGACTGTCATTTCAATTCCCATGATTGGCTGGAAAACGTTTGGGCCATTGAAGAACCATTGTCCATGTACAGTAAGACCCAGAAAAGAACGTAGTAGAAAGTGAACGTAGTCACCGTGACGTCACCCATTGGTTTGCGGACTACAGTTTTGAAGCCTCTAGATTTGCATTTTGGCCGTTGTCGTCTAGGTTTTTGTTTTTTGTTATCTTATTTTTATTCGGAATCAGAATTGACACAGGACATGGACAACTGAACGTAAGACATTTTAAGCGGACCAAAATGTTACAATTAACTTTCATGAGCTGAAAACAAACTGTGAAAGGGTTAAAGTTCTAAAATGAAAAAACGGAGAAGACCCAAACCGGACAACGCCATGGTAGCAACGCCGTGGTAGCAACGCCGTGGTAGCAACCTGTAAATCTTAATCATCTATTTTACTCTAAATGGGACCATCATTTAGGAAATGAACATCATGTTGTATTACAGAAGACTCAAAGCTAGTGATTGAGACCATAAACTCATTACAAAAATGGTTACGGAGGTAATAAATCAAGTGAGAATTCGGGTCATTTTCTCAAAGACTTCTATACAATTGGACTGCTTTTGCAACCAGTGGAGTCGCCCCCTACTGGCCATTAGAGAGAATGCCAGTTTAAGCCACTTTTGCATGGACTTCACTTTTCAGGCACAGAGTTTGACTTGACTTATTTCCCACTTTCTCAAACAGAAATGTAAAATTGTAAAGTCATACAATTTTTAGGAAATAGCTACACATTGTGAATGCACACTATGTGAATATTACCCTTAAGAGGATATTACAGATACACAGAGACAGAGACCAGAGACAGAGACTGACTAATAGTTGAATACCCTGTACCCAGGCTCAACTCACTTCCCAGACCATGCAGTGGTTTACAGGACTGTGGTAAAAACATTCCTTTGTCACATAACCACCCTGCTATTACCAGAGCAAAGGGAGGAAAATGTGACGATTGTATCATATTTAGTGGTTTGGTGAAGGGAAAGCTTATTAAAGACGGTGAAAGAGCAGTTATTGATACAGGTACCAAAGTTTAAAGATGCAACACTGGCCAACTGTTTTACTCCTCCTCTGTTCATAAACATAAAAGAAGCAGTCTGTCATAGAGAAGGATGAGATCATACAGAAAGTAAGCTCAACATTGAATTGAGGCAGTAAAGCACCATAAAATATTGCCTAGAAGATGAAAATGCTGGCGTGCTGCATTTAAACTTTAACGTCTTACTATGTCATTGTCAGCACCCTTATTAATTCAACACTATCCTGTTTTGATTCATAAACCCAAAGTGCTGACAAAGGTAGAAATCCAGGCTTAGTCTTGACTTGCATCTCCTTCAAAATAAAGGCCTTTGAAACATTGTACATAACACAGGGATGATCTGAGTTACTATGAAAGTGCAGTCTCTGAAAACATAAGCCATCATATTGCTAATTTTCAATCAGAAATTATTAGAAACATACAGCAGAAAAATGCTAAACGAAAAACGGCCCGCCAGAGGGTCCAATCCGGCCCGCGGGATGACTTTGCAAAGTGTAAAAATGACAGTAAATACATTAACTATATCTAATATTTAAAGACATTAAACATTGTGCAATATAATATCAGTCAACAACTTCAGTACAAAAGAGTGGAACCCTATTGTTCATGCACTGCCACAACTTTTATGTATTTTTTATGTATACATTTACGGCAGGGGGATAACTTAACCTTCTTCCTTCGTAGTTCCCGCTTTAGTTTGAATGGTCCAGTATGTCAGTTCAGGTGGTCTGGATTACTACACAGATGTGGAAATTAATGTATATTTTAAATAATTTCTAGATCTTAACAAGTTGTTTTGATCACAAAGTAAAATACTATATTGTTTAGTTCCAGATACCTGTGACTAAATGTTTTGTTTTGTTCATTAAATGTGAACATTGTCAGAATGTACTTGTACTTTTTTGCATTAAAATAAAAGGGAAAAATTTGGAGTTGTCATTATTTATAGGTTATTATGCTACAATTTTACTGGTCCGGCCCATTTGAGATCAAATTGGTGTGTATGTGGCCCCTGAACTGAAATGGGTTTGACACCCCTGGTTTAGATCATTTGCAGTGACTCGAGTGTGAACATTGTTACAGGTAACATTGTTGTTGCAAGTAACTCCACAGCAAACATGCAGGTACATTGTGATGTTAATTTCTTGCTGAGGGGATGCATACTGTAGTGGATTCAAAAATGGGGGAAGTAGCAAAGTCAGATGAAGCTTAACATTATGTTTTGCCTCAAGGTGCTATATTACTGATGTTATTACTGATGTTGAAAAGGTTGATCCGTCAATATGTGACAACAAAAGTGAATTAACACACAGCTGAAGGTCCCCTCCATGGTACTCATTTCGCAGGAGGCTGGAGGGTGGATCCAGGTCGTCAAGTAGATTCAGCTCACCTGATCCGTCATACACTGGTGACGGGAGTCTGTCCGTCATTCCTCTCTTCCCCCGTCTGTTTGGTTATGTGTGTCTCTTTTTTTTTTTCACAGACAAAACTACTGTGTATGAAGCCGTCCTTACATTGTTTTACTTTAACATAATTTTTTTCAGTTAGACAAAGAAGGAACTTTTTGTAGTTACACCTTGTATGTGGTCTTGAGACAAAGCTGTCTGTTTGGTCACCTCAGCACACCTGGTTTGTATTGCAGTTGAGTTTTGAGAGTCGCAAAATGCTGAAATGCCTCCGGAATCTGGTCCCAGGTTGCTGAACAATGTTTACTTTTAAGCAAGCAGTGTTAAGGCCTGGTGGTTTGTTGAAAATATCATGGTACACATCTAAATGTTCCATGCTTTTAATTACTCAAACGTTCATGCTTGTTGAATTGATAAAACTTTCAAATTAATGAGTTTTTGTTTTTTTTATCTCAACATCTCTCCCCATGACACTGCATGCATACATTGGTTTGCTTAGAGAGAAAATAACTAAAGTTAGTCAGGCACTGTTGCTACAGTTAATAACATATTCATTATTCTGAAGTTGGCAGGTTATTTTATTCTAATGTCGTATTTGAATGTTTCAAAATTGCCAGCATTTCTTAAAAATAATTTGTGTATGAAAAGGGGTTTCAATGCTAATCAAAATTTGAGAACTACTCCATCACTTAATAATGACTTAATGGGGATACATATTTCTGGCACGATCAGTCCATGTATGATTTTATTCATGTATTTCACACCATCTGGCTACTATTAATCTGGACAAGCAATCAACAGAATTTTGTATTAAAACATTAATATGTGTAAATCACTTTAATTTACATGAGCACATCTCACTCAAAATGAAACTGTGCTGGAGTGTGAATGATCAGCATGATAATTTGGTGGCTTTTGAAAGTCTGGAATTTTAAATAATCAGAATGTTAACTTCATGAAACTCAATTTTGGTGATTATAAATCAGGCAGACTTGCACAGAAGTATTCTTCACTTCTTCCCCGTTTCCTCTCAAGAGCCACTTTTCATGTATTTCTTCCAAATACTGTTTTAAGTTTAATTTATTTCCACTTCCGTCTCACATCACAAAATGAAATTAAAGTGTTTAAGTGTAAGGTAAGTGTCGTGGGCATCTGTGTGATACGAGTCAAAGAAAACCGTCTATAGCTTCCTACAAGTATTTTTCAGCTGTCTCTGTGTGCACTGCTCAAACTGAATGGACCAGACCAAGACACTATGGGTAGTTTCGGAGAGAATACACTCTTACACTGTTATCTCTTTATAATTTCCTTGAAAAAACTATATAATTTGTTGACAGTTAAAGGGAAAATAGAGAAAGTTCTGGGACTGTTTGTTTGAGAGTAGCAAGGTGTGTTGACTTTAAAAGCAGTTGTTGGTTTTCCGAGGAATCTGACCTTGAAATAATTGCATAAGTAGACAGCTGACCTGCTGCTAAACTGACTAAAACATGTTATAGCTCAGCATTTAATTGGAATAATAAGTTGGAAGTTTACCAATTGATCACTTTCTCCATTTTTATGGAGATTTGATTTTTAGACCTTCTTGTGCATGTGCATGTACTTGCAATTTTCTAGCAGTTTGTCTGTAGCTCAACCATTTCCTGTGTGCTTAATGGGCGGTTTAGTTAACTGCATTTTCAGAGTGGCTTTCCAAATGCGTGTAACTGTGTGTGTGCACCTTACGCCAAAGGCAGCTGAAACTACTTTCCTTTTGACTGCTGTGTGTATGGTGGCAGTACTATCTAAGATCCACAAAGTGGGTTGAATTTAGATATTAAAAGAGCTCAAACCCTCAGGAGGGATGAGTTCAAACAGGAAGCTGGGCCACGCTGGACCCGTTTCTAATATACTGGCCATGTATAATTGCTGCTGAGCGCCATTTCAAATGTACTTCCTCGATGCGTCTTTATCAGGTGAATCGACTGGGGCAGCGCTGCTTTTACTTTACACAAAAGTGACGATAGCCTCTGAGTACTTGTTAAGAATTATTGCAACTCGTGCAGCTCTATCTCTTGTCAGATCTATAAATAGTATCTCCTGACAAATTGAGGTTGCCCTTATCAGAAAATTGAGATTTCACAGCTTTGAGGGTGAGATGTGAAGTGACACATCAAAGGACTTTTGGGCTCGGTTGAGCTGGGTGGGGGTCTGAAGGCAAAAGGGGAAGCACGTCTCGCGCAGAAAAAGAAGATCTAGATGAATATGGAGCCATGGAGCTACCACTCGCCATCCGCTGGTGACAAGTGATGATAAAAGAAATGTGAAAAATTGTCAAGAGGTGGCAAGCGAAGAAAAGTTTCATTTTAGAGCATAAATTACAATACATTAATGTTAGCAGTCAGATACCATTTATGTTATACATTATAAATAAGCCTAATTATCAGTTCATATATCCTTCCCTGTATTACTCGAAATACTGCCATCTACTCTAGTTTTATAGAATATAGAATCCATTAATTACATTGTTTTTTCACTTTATCAATAATTGGGCCAAGTGATGTGGTACAAAGCAGGATTGCTAAATTAGCTTACTGAGAGAAAAACATACTTTTTAAAAAATTATTTTACTAGGACATGACACAGCACAGTTAAGATGATAACTCAGCAATCCTGCGTCATGAGGCCACCCCTTCCAGCGTTAACAGATTGATGACATCCGTCAACTCCCAGGTTGTCCTGGCAATTATGTCCTCAGCACTCTTGAGCCCGTGCTCATATTCCTCTCCACCCACTGATGAGGTTGCAAAGATCAAATCTCCCACCCCTTATGGCGAATGTCAATTCTCCAGTTTGGCATATACAGACTGCAGGCCTCCGTGTGGCGCCATGCTAGAACCCTAGTCCTAACTTCTAACCCCTTAAACTGTTTTCACTCTACCGTGCGGCAACCGCCCTGGAAACCGCCCACCTGAAAACCAAAAAAGCAGCAAAAAATTAGCCCTAGTTAAAATCAAAACGTTTTTTGGCATGGTTACCACCAAAGTCCGGAGGAATTGTCTTTTGGGAAACATGAATCATGAATGTCTGTACAACATTGTGTGGCAATCCATTACAAAATAGACTCATGTCTGCTTTGTCTGAGAGAGTTTTGTGATGAATGCAGAGAACAATGTGTCCACAGAAATCTTTTACACTATGCATAATACCTGTTATCTTCTGCTCCATTCGACTTAGACAGATAAGAGTTGGAAGTCTATACCCATGTCAACAGAGGTCCAGTATATCTCTGCACTGCTCTGCTCTATTCACAGTGGCCAGTGGCTATAGCCTCTCTCTGCTGATAGTGGAACAATCTTTTGCCTTCATCTCTCTCCGACTCCGTTGGCCAATCCACCAACTGTATTAAAAACTGCTCAAGCAAAATATCCACAGAGGAAGCAGTTGCCAGTAGCCTTAAGCATATGAGATGTGTGTTTGTACCAGCATGTACAGTACAGCACACGTCTGGAAAGTTTGCATTCCACAGAATAAAGATAAAAAATGTTCCATATCTCTTATGTGTTGCTCTGAATTATGTATGAAGGAAGGCACCATCACTGATAACATGCATGTTAAGAGAAACTACAAGGGCTTTGTCATCTAGCTAATACTTTCAAATAAGTTTGGTTAGCTAATTAGCACTTTAATGAAATATGAACCCTGTGGGGGGGTATAGACCCACTCCTCACAGCTAATAAGAACATACAGCTAAAGAGGGACAATTTTTTTGTGGATTACGTACAAGGGTTTGCGATCAAAGGCTTCATGTAGGAGGCTTCCACATGCTTGACTGCTCTATATGTGCACATAGTAATCTACAGTACTGCGTTAGGTACACATTCTCATTTTAACCTTGGATTACATTCACCGCCAATGTTTTTCCTAGAATATTCATGCATTGACATTGGATAATGCATTTATATTGCTCACACTTTCAGATAGAAACACTCGTGCTCCTAAGTGCAGTGCTTCCCCACTTGACTATCTTTGGTGCCAGTGAACATGTGAAACCGGAGGGAGAAAGAAAAGCACAGTGCGGGAGGAACCTGCTAAAAACCTTTGCTTAATGGTTCTGTAAACATCATAGCATTGTTGTGTAATATATGAAAGCAGCTAGTTTACGGTCTGCTGGTCAGACTGGACCATGTGATTGTATTACTTTTGAACATTAATCTTAGCTCTAGAGAAGTTGTAAAGTTGTAGCTCAGAAATCCCTGGTAGCTTAGTTGTTGGTAACCACATTTAGTAACAGAGCTCTGTAGCAAAGCCAGTACAAATAAAGACTCAAATTCTCCAGGTTTAGACTCCTCTAAACTTTTTATACATTTTAGTTAGACTTTGAATTATTTTGAATATAAGTATATCTGGGTACTTATACTGATCTTTCTGATCCCTGTCTGAAGTCTGTCAGGCACATGCATACATGCACAAAGCCAAACAGAAATCGGGCTCTGCATATAGATGACTAAGAAATCATCTTTCTCCAAGACCAATCCTGTGTCCCAATTACCAAACCCATGTTTCTTGTTTGCATGACATTTCAGGAATCAGGTTACTTCCAAAAAGCATACTGTAATCTGGTTACTTTAGTGCATGTAAACAAACAGTGACTGTTTTAGACTTTGTCCGTCAAAATGTTCAAGCTAATATGGCACCTTGTGGATAAGGCCTACTGAATCAGAGCTGCTATGCTGTTAACTCTGTGATGCTCGTAAAATATTGACAGTCTTTGTTTTTTTTAAACCCATGCCTTGAGGAATTTAGGGGTTGAGAAACATGAGAGCTCCAAGCAGCAGACTGGCTTGCTCACAAACACACACTTTTGTTTTGTGTCATTATCACTGCGCTCTGTCACTACTGCTGTAATGTCGGGATGGGCTGCAATTCAGACATTAAAATGCACAGAGTCACTAAATGATCGGCGAGGTAGATAATGTGCTGTAGAGTCATTGATGCTCAGTGCAATCAAAAAGACATGGACTCCAGCCAGACAGGCAGGCAGCTAAAGCTGATCTGAATCTGCTTAGACCTCATTGAAACGGACAGATTAATAATTGCAGGATAAAATGGACTGGCACTACTCTATAAAAGACCTGAATATTACAGCAGAGGTAGCAAAATATCCCCTCTCTTTGCCCTTCTGCTCAACTCCAAGCTAGTATCTCCCTCATAACGGGTTTCATTAGCAGACGGTGAGAAACAACATTAGTGATGCCCCTTCCCTCGAACACTAATAAACGTTCACCACGTCCGGATTAACACTACTCTCCCTGCCTCTCTCATCATCTAATGGTATTTTACATCAACGCCTCAAAGGGGGTCACTCCTGACTGATCCCCATGAATGGCCATTTCACGCCCACCTCACATTACCAGAAACAGTGGTGTTGCCGTAAACTTACGGCCAAATTCATCATAGTTATGATTCTGTGACAGGGTCGTCTCCCCTGCCTGGGATGCAGGGCTTATAAAGACTGCCTTGCTGCCAGAAGGCCTCCTATTATGGAGCCTGTAATTGGCGGTGAGGAGAATGTCTCTGTCTTGTGAATGGATGACCAATGAGACGCGAGCGCGGTCCCTAGGGCAGGCAGGTACCTATTAAGGGCTCCTTTCCAGTTCGATGCCTTATTGACATTGTTATACACGTCAAACCTTTACACACTATTATAATTTTCCCCTCCCAGTGCCTCTGCCCTAGACTGGTAAACTAAAACTCCTAAATGATCTGGCACAAGCTGGCATAGTTTTTTTCTGCTGTAGGATGTGTGATCGGCCGATTTGGCTGTATCGCTTTTCCTGTGAGACAATGGCCGTCGAAATTGCCTGTGTCCTTAAAAACGTCAGTGTCGAACGATGGTCATTAAATAACAGACTCTCTCCGAAATAGATAATTCACCTCACCATTGGTTTTGTCCATGCACGCCACCTCTATCCGCACAGACTGTACTTGGCAGCAGACGTTTGACTCTCTGAAGCACAATAGCTCAAAGACTATTTGTATTGTATTGTATCTAATATTTACAAAGGTTGGTATTTTCAATCAGTCTTTATACTCTGCAGGAGCTTTTCATTACCATGCAGAATGCAGTGCAGAGGTAGAGGGTAAGGAGGGTAAATACTCTGTCTTCATGTCAGGATTATCTATGCACCTTTTAGGCAGTGCTGGAAGCTGCTTTTGTTTAATAAAGGGCTGATTAATGAAGGGAGCAAACAGAAGGCAATAGGAAGATAGAGACGGAGAGAAAGAAAGAGAAACTCTCGAGAGCCTGCGCCATCATCAACCCCCTGCATACACACGGATATGTGTAAAGTCCCTGTGTCCTTTTGTCTGAATTAAAGCCCGTTTTTCCCATCTGTTTTTTTTTTCTGACAGGAGCAGCTCAGCTTTGCATAATGCAGCCACACCTAGGGTTTTTTTATTTCTGAAAAAGCATCAAAGGAACCTGGAGCTTTGAGGAATTTCTTTTTAATCAGAGGATATGTGAATGGAGCTCTGTATAGGGCCAGTCATCTGTATCAATTCAATACGTTTTATGCCCATTAGATCAAAGCTGAGAATTCACTGCGAGACTACCTCAGACAACTCCTCAAGATGTTTTTATTAAAGTTCTCTTTAAGATCACTAATTAATAACACTCTAACTGCCAACATCAGTGCGCTCTGAAGTGGAAGTGAGAATCACTGTACTCCAAGAATAACTAGCTGTGCCTTTTCAGCCCCTGTCTTCACAACTTGTGTTGTCCCAAATGTAGGGAGCTATATTCATCTGAACATCCTATCAGATTTTCTTATTCATTTGTACCCGTTTAAATTCCCAAACTTCCTTCCTCACACAACTGTAATACATTTAGCATGTTTTTGTAACCATACCAATACACCTATCATTGCTCCAGCCTGAATATCCACTGCTGAAACTGGTGCCTTTCGGTTGAATCTTGTACCTCCAAAAATGACAGAGAGCAGTGCTCGGCTCCCATCCAGCTTGCAGTTTAACAGCCCATCATTTCAAACACTGTTTTCTGCTGCCAGCTATTTACCCCATATATGAAAATATGGGATTCTGTGCTTAAAATGCTTACCAAAATATGATACACCGATGGTACTGTGAGTGTGGACCGTGCAGGCCATTGTCATTGTTTCACACCGGTAATGACCCAATGTCCAGAAGACAAAACATGACGGTACAAAGAATATACATTTTTCTTACATCTGTGATATAAATAGAGGGGGTTGAATGGCTTGTCCCCTCACCAGAAGAAAATAATGTAGGTATTGTGTGCACATCAATGTGTGTGTGTCCAGGTTATAGGGAATGGGAACCTCTAAGTTAAACAATTAAAGGCTGTCCATGTGAAGGCAGCGTCTAGAGACAGAGAGGTCGGGGCAAATTTGACAGCCTTATCACAATCTGTGTGTGTGTGTGTGTGTGTGTGTGTGTGTGATAAAGAAGTGCTTTACCGGTTGTCTTGGCAACCTCTTCCTTCCCCTCACCCGAGAGCAAGGAATCAATTATTCATTACATTGTGTTATTGCACATAATCGGACTGCTGTCTGCTCTTTGCATATGCATGCATATGAAAGCATGGCTAAATTGTTCATGACTAAACCTGCGTTTCTATGGGAACTCTTTCTGCGTTTTCAGTGATCGAGCTCGCCAGATGTGAATGTGAATATACACATGCTGCTAATCAATAAGGCTTTATGAGCCAGTTGAAGTGGCTCTGACGGTTAATGTGAAGAGTCATGGATAATGTATAAATGGTTAATACAAAGGTGATATTAAAGAGTTATACATGATGTGTGCATGCTTATTTATTCGTGTCCCATGTGTTGCCTTCTGTGAGTGAGAAAGCACACGCAGAAAAGAAATGAAAGAGTGGGAGTAATAACAAAGACAGTTTGAAACCGAGACTCAGTATGAGACTGTTTTTCTTTTTTTTTTTAAAGCTGTCATGATCTCGTGTCCATGGACACAGTACGTGTGTATGTTTGTATGTTATGTGCGAGTACATGCATGCTTTTATAACATGCTTGATGCTTGGTGTTGGTTCAAACTCAAATATTGATGCCAGCGCTGATCGAAATTCAGCTTCGGTATGGACTACGGGGATCGCAGATTCCTTCTCACCTCAAATCAATTAACATAACATGTAAGCACAAACAAATAACGATTTGATTCCTCACAGAGTGGGATCACGCTCTCGATCAAACCGTTAGCAGCGTTTTGCACGGTAAACGTGACTGTCATTGCTCCCCTGAAGAGTGATTTATTTATTTACAAAAAAGGGTCATGGACTATCAAGTGTCTCTTACGGCCTGCATTCTTCGGCTGTACAGCTCAGATGAAGAGATAAGAAGTAGACTCTGTCTCAAGTCAGCCTGCATAAAGATCCATTGACTGTTGGACAGCTATTATTTATGAGGGCTCTAACACTCTTAAATTCACTGGATGCAGCCTCATAGTCTTGGTAGTCCAGTAGATAACACAATCTGTTGTGCCTGCCTTGAGTGGGTGCAGTCACTTGTACATGGCATAGTGAGTGCATAATCTTGGTAATAAGGCAGTCATGTTTTTTTTATTTATTAAATAGGTGTCAACACAAGAGGTTTCACTTTAGTTCCACCCATGTAATTAGTACACTAAAATGAATCCTTACAGATCTGGAATTATTTGTAAAAAAACTGATTTTTTTATTTGCGTGAATAAATCTAAATGCATATTTAGTAGCTCCTCAGCTGATGAAGTTTTGCCTGGTTGTCATGAAAATGTAGAAGTTAAAATGTCCATTTTTATTGAGCACCAGAGGCGGCCCGAGACATTTGGGGACACTAATCAAATGTTCTGCCACTCTGGCTTTTGTGCATTCTCACTACATGTATATATAACATCTCTTGTTCTTTTTCAGTAAGACCTGATGAAAAAACTAGATCTGAGCAACTCAGTGCTGAACAAAAAGACTGATGTGTGTGTGCGTTCATGTGTGCGTGTGTCTCTTTAGGAAAAGCCAATCACTGATGAACAAATTCTTAAAGAGTGAATAAAAGTTGAAATAGTTGAAAGTAGGTTATTGACTAAAGATCAGCATATGCTTGCAATGATGCTGATAATAGGTTATTGACTAAAGATCAGCATATGCTTGCAATGATGCTGATAATAAGTTTTAAAAGGAAATTTGTTTGGTACAACTCACACAGACCCTTTTCATGTATATGAATGAGTAGCTCCAATGCTTTCATGACTTTTTTGGGAAGCTCTGGAAAGCTCTGCATTTCCATGGCTAGCTCTCTCCAATTAATATCTGCCTCTTCTCCAAGGGTGAGTGTTTCTCCGAGCTGGGCGCATTGATCTCTGAGTCTCTCTTCATCAAGTTGCTGGAAGTTCAGAAGCATTCCGAACTTATCTTTTACTTCCCCCATTGAATTGGTCCTCGATAGACTGGATGCCACAGTCCGCCAGCACATTGAAACATCTTGTTTCCAGTCTCTTCATTGCAGTCATAACTATCTTGTCGGCTGCCTTATTAGTAAAGTGCGTCTTTGTGCTTCACAGCCTCTTCTCTTTCAGCACTACCTCTACATTCATGCTTTCACTAAGTTCTTTTGCAGTGGTCTGAGAACTATGTACCCAGTTGCCTTGTAGATCTGCAGAGATGCTTTGGATGTCATACCAGACAGATGTACAGATCTGGAATCTCAATGATACAATTACTTCTGCCAAGGACTGGGCCTCAATACTTATCAATCAAAGGGGATGTCTCCAGCATGTTTAGAATCAGTGTGGATAATCCAAGCCCAGTTGATTTTATGGGCTATTAGGAACCACAAGAAAGTCAAGACACCAAACTTATCAGCATTGTTAGCTTCTTTGGTGACACCAGAGATGGAGGTACAGGTGGAGGTTGATCAACCTGCTATGAAATAATAAATAAATAATAAATGAAATTGACTAAATTGAAATGACTTGTGTTCTTGGCTTCAAATCTCGATGATCTTATAATGCAGAACAATATGCAAGAGTTTGATGCCATCTGCTTTTAAAAAGTGACTTTAGATAAGCTGTCTTTCCAACGATAGCAGCTTTGGAGATGGCTCCATAATGTTGTTCCAGAATCAGTCTTTAAAAACAGCTATTCATCATGAGCAATAAACAGAGCACGACAACAAGTGGGAAATGTAGCTATCTCTATAGGTTTAACTAAAACACACAACTTACTGGAATTATCAGCTTCTTGGGTGACACCAGAGATGAAGGCAGAGGTGGAAGTCTATGGACCTGCTATGAAATAAAGAAATAAATTAATTATTGACTTAATTTTGAAACCCCCTTTATACGCACTAACAGTAGGAGCTGTGTTTATTGGCTCCGGTGACCCTTTTCCAACCACGTAGCCTACTTTAATAGTGCTCCTGGAAAGGAGATGGGAAGAGTAAATTATTAATGTTGGCCCTTTTGTGCAGAGGCCACACTGGACCTATTTCTGCCTAAATGTTTATTGTTCTGTTGAATGCTTTATAACACCAGATGTGAACATCAGAACTCCATAGATAATGTTAGATAGATAATGAATAGCTCATGGTTAGAAGTGTGACGATAGATGAAGGCTTAAATTGAAAAAGACACCTGCGCCATTACATTTATCATTAGGGATGCTATACTAATGTTAGAACGGTTATAACGGTTGTAAACGGTGTGGTGCTAATCGTGTTAGCATTTTAGCAGCTGTAGCATAGTTAATACGAGACTAATGTAAGATGCTAATGCTCTCCTCTGGTTTCATGCCAATTATTAAGAGACAGGCAACAAAAAATGAAACAGTTCTATAGGCTTATTTATGTTCTTGCCTCCTCTCTTCTTTTTTCTTTTGTCATGTCAATACAAATATTAAATATATCGTATTACGATGATCATAATATGCCCCCCCCTCTCTTTAGGGTACCCTGTGCTGGTCCCAGGGCTCTTTACCACCACAAAGCATGTTTATTGGCTTGGCCGGCTGAGCGCTTTATTGACTTCACCTCCATGTTAAAGCTGAGGCTCAAGGTTCATTCTTGACCTCGCAAATAGCAGTTTACAAAACAATTTAACACAAGGTCCATTCAGCTGTTTTATCATATCATATTTCATCGTGCATGATCTACATCAGCAAAGAATTTTGTTGGCTTTTTGTCTAAATACAGATAAAGTGTAAACATTTGTTTTGATGATATTGTAGTTGGAGAAAAAGTAGAGTGGATTTTAGCTTCCAAAATGTATTAGAATAAAAAGGCAACATTTTGATCCTCAAACATTTTCATGAAGCAAAAAGCAAACATGAAAAGTGTCAAGGTGTTTAAAACCTTGCAACCTTGATGCAACAGTTATTGCTAACTCTTGGCCCATATCCAATTTCTTACTTGAAAAACAGTTTATTCTCAACTTAATAACTATCTAACAGCCTTCTAGATAGTTTTCAATCAGGATTTCAATCTAACCATAGTATAGAAGTAGCAGTCATCAAACTTAAACGATCGTAAAAATCGTAAACGATTTGCATAAAAATACAGACTCTAATAATCTGTTCATGTGCTGTGCCTATCCGGCCCAGATCTAAACTGGTTCAAAACATACCTACAGGAGAGGCAGTTCTTTGTGTCCATTGAGAATTTGCCTCGGACAGAGAGGTTGTTATGTGTGGAGTGCCCCAAGCTTCGATTATTGGACCACTACTATTTAATCTCTACATGCTCCCACTCGCACATGTTATACAGAAACACAAAATAAATGACCATAATTATCGGTTGATTCACAACTGTACATATCCCTCTCTCCTGATGATCTAGATATCTTACATTCCCTATCTCAGTGTATTGATTATGTTAATCTATGGATGTCAGATAACTTTTTGCAATTGAACAAGGACAAAATAGAAATACTCATCTTTAGTGCAAAGGCTCAGAGATAGAAAATTACAAATCATCTCAAATCTCAAGTCTCTGAAGAGCAAAAGTCAAGCTAGAAATTGGGGTGTAATCATAGCTGGTGATCTGAATTTCAAGAGCTATATTAATCATCTCACAATATCAGCATTCTACCATCTCAAAAAACATTTAAAAACTAAGGGGCTTTCTATCAAAAAATGTGACTCTGAGAAAGGAATCAATGCATTTTCTAACAAGCAGACTAGACTACTGTAATGGTATATTCACCCGCCGCCCAAAGTCAGCAGTGCAGTGACAGTGCATGTTCTTACCGGAAGTAAAAGTATGAGCACATTATTATCTGCATTTGCTCACCATCCATCCATCCATCTTCAACCGCTTATCCGGGGTCGGGTCGCGGGGGCAACAGCTCCAGCAGGGGACCCCAAACTTCCTTTTCCCGGGCCACATTGACCAACTCTGACTGGGGGACCCTGAGGCGTTCCCAGGCCAGTGTGGAGATATAATCCCTCCACCTCGTCCTGGGTCTTCCCCGTGGTCTCCTCCCAGCTGGCTGTGCCTGGAACACCTCCCTAGGGAGGTGCCCAGGGGGCATCCTTACCAGATGCCCGAACCACCTCAACTGGCTCCTTTCTACGCAAAGGAGCAGCGGTTCTACTCCGAGCTTCTCTCGGATGACTGAACTCCTCACCCTATCTCTAAGGGAGAAGCCAGCCACCCTTCTGAGAAAACCCATTTCGGCCGCTTGTACCCGCGATCTCGTCCTTTCGGTCATGACCCAACCTTCATGACCATAGGTGAGAGTAGGAACGAAGATAGACCGGTAGATCGAGAGCTTTGCCTTCTGGCTCAGCTCTCTTTTCGTCACAACGGTGCGGTAAACGGTGCGAGTGCAATACCGCGCCCGCTGCTCCGATTCTCCAGCCCATCTCCCGCTCCATTTTCCCCTCACTCGTGAACAAGACCCCTAGGTACTTGAACTCCTTCACTTGGGGTAAGGACTCATTCCCTACCCGGAGTAGACAATCCACTGGTTTCCTGCTGAGAACCATGGCCTCAGATTTTGAGGTGCTGATCCTCATTCCAACCGCTTCACACTCGGCTGTGAACCGATCCAATGAGTGCTGAAGGTCACAGGCTGATGATGCCATCAGGACCACATCGTCTGCAAAGAGCAGCGATGAGATCCCAAGCCCACCAAACTGCAACCCCTCCTCCCCCCGACTACGCCTCGATATCCTGTCCATGAATACCACAAACAGGATTGGTGCCAAAGCGCAGCCCTGGCGGAGGCCAACACCCACCGGGAACGAGTCCGATTTACTGCCGAGAACCCGGACACAACTCTTGCTTTGGGCGTACAGGGATTGGATGGCCCTCAAAAGCGCCCCCCTCACCCCATACTCCCGCAGCACCTCCCACAGTATCTCCCGGGGGACCCGGTCATACGCTTTCTCCAGGTCCACAAAACACATGTAAACCGGATGGGCATACTCCCAGGCCCCCTCCAGGATCCTTGTGAGAGTGAAGAGCTGGTCCGTTGTTCCACGGCCAGAACGGAATCCGCATTGTTCCTCTTCAATCTGAGGTTCGACTATCGGCCGAACCCTCCTTTCCAGCACCTTGGAGTAGACTTTACCCGGGAGGCTGAGCAGTGTGATACCCCTGTAATTGGCACACACTCTCTGGTTCCCCTTTTTATACAGGGGAACCACCACCCCGGTCTGCCACTCCTTAGGCACTGTTCCCGACTTCCACGCAATGTTGAAGAGACGTGTCAGCCACGACAGCCCCTCCAAACCCAAAGCCTTCAACATTTCTGGACGGATCTCATCAATCCCCGGGGCCTTGCCACTGTGGAGTTGTTTGACTACCTCAGTGACTTCCACCAGGGAAATTGCTGATGATCCCCCATAATCTTCCAGCCCTACCTCTATCAAAGAGGGCGTATTAGTCGGATTGAGGAGTTCCTCAAAATGCTCCTTCCACCGCCCGAGTACCTCCTCAGTTGAGGTCAACAGTGTTCCATCCCTGCTGTAAACAGCTTGGATGGTTCCCCGCTTCCCCTCCTGAGGTGCCGGACAGTACGCCAGAAGCACTTTTATGCCGACCGAAAGTCCTTCTCCATGGCTTCTCCGAACTCCTCCCACACCCGCTGCTTTGCCTCTGTCACGGCCGAGGCCGCTGCCCTTCGGGCCTGTCGGTACCTTGCAACCGCCTCTGGAGTCCCCCGTGATAACATATCTCGGAAGGACTCCTTCAGTCGGACGGCTTCCCTGACCACCGCGGTGTTCGAGGGTTACCGCCCCTTGAGGCACCTAAGACCTTGAGGCCGCAGGCTCCTGCCGCAGCTTCAGCAATGGAAGCTTTGAACATTGACCACTCAGGCTCAATGCCCCCAACCTCCACAGGGATGCCAGAGAAACTCCGCCGGAGGTGTGAGTTAAAGGTCTCTTGGGTATGGGCCTCCTCCAGACGTTCCCAGTTCACCCGCACTACCAGTTTGGGCTTACCAGGTCTGTCCAGACTCTTCCCCCACCCCCTGACCCAACTCACCACCAGATGGTGATCAGTTGACAGCTCCGCCCCTCTCTTTACCCGAGTGTCCAAGACATGCGGCCTCAGATCAGATGATACGATTACAAAATCGATCATCGATCTTCGGCCTAAGGTGCTCTGGTACCATGTACACTTATGAGCATCCTTATGTTCGAACATGGTGTTTGTTATGGACAGCCCATGTCTAGCACAGAAGTCCAATAACAAACGCCTCTCCAGGTGTCTCCATCGTTGCCCACGTGCGCGTTGAAGTCTCCCAGTAGAACTATGGAGTCCCCTACTGGAGCCCCCAACAGGACTCCATTCAGGGTCTCCAAGAAGGCCGAATACTCTGAACTGCTGTTCGGTGCATATGCACAGACAACAGTCAGAGTTTGCCCCCCCATAACCCGTAGGCGTAGGGAGGCGACCCTCTCGTCTACCGGGGTAAACTCCAACGTAACGGCACTCAGCCGGGGATTTGTGAGTATCCCCACACCCGCCCGCCGCCTCCCACCCTGAGCAACCCCAGAGAAGAATAAGGTCCAACCCCTATCCAGGAGTACGGTTCCCGAACCGAGACTGTGTGTAGAGGAGAGCCCAACCAGATCTAACTGGTAGCGCTCCGCCTCCCGCACAAGCTCCGGCTCTTTCCCCCACAGAGAGGTGACGTTCCACATCCCCAGAGCCAGCCTTTGCCGCCCAGGTCTGGTCCGTCGAGGTCCCCGACCTTCACTGCAATTTACCCGACCCCAACGGTTCTTCCTGCGGGTGGTAGGCCCACAGGATGGAGAGGGGGGGGGGTGCCACGTTGCTTTTTCGGGCTATGCCCGGCCGGGCTCCGTGGCAAACCCGGCCACCAGGCGCTCGCTGACGGGCCCCCCTTCTAGGCCTGGCTCCAGACGGGGGCCCCGGGCTTCCTCCGGGCAGGGTCACACCTCCTCTTTTTTGTTTTTCCATTGAGGTTTTTGTGAACCATTCTTTGTCTGGCCCCTCGCCTGAGACCAATTTGCCATGGGAGACCCTACCAGGAGCACTAGGCTCCCGACAACACAGCCCTCAGGTTCATAGGAGCACCCAAACCCCTCCACCACGGTAAGGTGATGGTTGGAACTTTTTTTTGTTTTGCTCACCATCAAAACTAAAATAATTTTAAAATCAAAATGGCCTTGAACCATAGTATATGAACAACTCTTAAAGTGCTGACTCTAAAGCAGGAGAGGCTGCCTTCTGTATTTGTGCCCCAAGTAGATGGAACGCCCTGAGAGAGGCCCCAACACTGAACACGTGTAAAAGCAGGTTCAAAACATTGCTCTTCAAAACGATCTATCTGCTAACTTTTTAGCATATGTGTATGTACTGTATGTGTGGGTGAAGTTGTGCATGTGAGTGTGTATGTGAACTTGAGTGTGTGAGTGTGTCTTTTTGCTGAATTTAATTGAATTCAATGTTCTTAAGGAGCAAATCTCTGCAGCTAGAAATCTTCAACAATTACCTAAACAAGTAAAAAAACATCCAATCACCTATGAGTGTGAAGTGTGTGTGTCCACATACTTACAGGATGTTCAACCCTCTGCCAGGACTGGGTGTTATTTTAAACAATACTGTATTATATTTGTATATCATTTTATTAAATAATTAAATGAGACCTTGTGTCATTTGCATGAGAACATTTAGGCACAAAAAGGAACATACTAAATACTAATTAAAAATGCAAATCGTAAACACATGCTTGTTACTCATGCCATTGATACATCACAAAGACACAATACAGCAATGAATAATGAATTTTGAAACAGGATAATTTAAGAAATCATAAAACAAAAAATCCACTGCCTGTGCTGTAATACCTGGCCATCTTCCTCAGCAATCAGCGTAAAGCACCAGACAGTGTGTTCTTAACAATTCAGCCCTCGGGACATTCAGTCTGAACTAAAATAAAGCCGGGTTCTTTGACCCTGTGATCCTACGCTAGTGAACAGGACCTGGGGGGAATCTGAGAGCTGCTCGACTTGCTGAGCTAAAGCGCAGCCTGTGGCCAGTCAGGCTTAGAGATGGGTCGAGGGAAGGTCACATACACCTCCGAGAGCCGACAAGACAACAATGTTCAACCTGGCCCCGTCCATGTTTAACTTGAGTAAACAACAGCAGATGAACATAAACAAGATGGATGTCAACATGATCCCGACTGCCCAGGAGAGGTATGTCTGCAGGCCAACCAAAACTAAGCTAAACAAACCCAAACAGAGCGTTGGAGATTTTATCAGCTGCAGCTCTGTGGCCTCGCGTTTAATTTGTTCGCACGCGCCTCCCCGCCACCGCCTTAACCCCGGCTTCCTCCTATTTGCTTGCCGGGTTTGCTGCCCACTGTGCCACAAGGATGTCGCTCATCGAGAGAGAGACAGAGCAATTCCAGGGCGACTGGTGTGAAAATAAGGAGTTTAACCAGAGGGGGTTGAAGAAAATGGCTTGTTCTGTCCTGTCTCGTTTGCTCTGGCTGAGGCGGGCACTCGGCCACACTTGGCCTCTCTGGCCTGACCGATCACATAAATACACACACAAAGAGCTTGCCGTTGCCAGGGAGTAGGCCCGCTGCCTGTTGTCATTCTCTGGCAGAGTCAATTAATGCCCATAGATGGTCACACATCACGATGCAGCCTAAAGTGGGGGATTGTTTGTGTGTCACGGAGAGAGAAAGAAAAACAGCCCTGTGCACATTTGAGAGATAGGCCCACAGAAGGGGGTGAAGTTCAACCCCAACCTAAAGAAAGCAAGTATTATCCATAAAATGTGAGGACACACAAAAGTATTAAAACACCAATAAATGGACACTTTTACGTCCAGGAAAACTGAATTGTATATGTAACCTCAGATTGCACAAACACAAAAGCTCTAATATTTAGTAAAAAACATGTAGACTGTAGTGTTTACTGATGCTTTTCTCTGCTCTTTTACTTCAATTTAGGGTAGAACTTACCCTATTTTTTGATTTGTATATAATCAACAATGCAACCATTTTGCCTTGTAAAGCTAAATAAAGATTAGTAGCTATAATAATGATCCCCTAAGCACATTACGGTTGTACCTAAACACTATTTTCTGAATTTCATTTGGCTGCTAGTCCAGCAAATCTCTTTTCAAAATGTATAAGCGATAATGAATATACATTGCAAATAGAATTAAAAGACTACAAATGTCATTTTCATTGCCAAGTTGATACCATTTTATCATCATTTAAACATATAAAATAACACTGTCTTAATAGTAATCTATATAATATAGTCCATGCAGCTAATTATGTAACTATACTTGACATACACTACATATGTAACATACAGTGTAGCACAGCTGGATAGCACTATTGCTTTTGCAAATGATCCTCGCATTGCGCATCACCAGCCCCGAAACCTATTTCAAGGTGTTTTCAGGACTGATCTAGAAACATCTTGAAACCATGTCAGGAATTATATACAAATGTTTGAACAATATACGATACAGGTAACAAATTAACCACTATGGGCACTGGCTCAACTTCCACTTCCACAAATACTACTTAATAATAATATAACACTTTTATACTGGTTTACAACACCGCTGCAGGCCTATACATCATGTTAAAAAAGAAGGGAGATTAAAGGCGAGAGTAAGGGAGACTATGATATGCTCCACAAGACTTTTGGCTACGAGGGACTGACGGGTGAAGGAAAGCCAGGGAGTTCAGAGTCTGCAAAGTTAGTTAACTGGCAGATAAGATAAGATGGCACGGATACGAAGGTTGGAAGCCTGAGGGTGCACAATGTCAAAAGGGGGAAGCAGAAACCTACTGAGCACCAGGGGCCGTTAGACACTCATATTTAATCAGAGCATCTGTCTTGCAAGGCTATAAAACTTTATGCAAGCACTTGTAATTTCATGAATGCATTCATTAATACAGGAACCAAAGAGAGTGCACTCTGTAGAGAAAAGATCAAATGTCTGCCCTTGGCAATGGATGCATGAGGGAAACATCATTGTTATTGAACTGCTCATTTTTCCCCCATTAATTAATCGAATAATATCTACGCACAATAACTACAGTATTGACAATGAATGGTTAGGCTTGGATACCTAAAGATAGGCAACTACAAGGGCATACTTAAAGGTCAGGGCCCAATTTCATAAAACCATTTTATTAAGGTTGCCCTTAAATTTTCAACATATCAACATAAGGATTTCCTTTAAGTTGTTTGGGGAAACGCTTCTTTAAGTGTTTGCCCTAAAGTACTGAAGGATAGCTTATGCGTTGCTAGAACGTCCTTAGTAACCATTTTTCCATAGAATGTTTTAATGGACCCATACAAATCTCTTAAAACTGTAATAATTTGTGGAACATAAGACATTGCCTTATTTGTGGTGATTGAAGAGGTGGATGAGATACCAAGGTTTATTTTTCAATTGCTAACAGTATTAACAGCCATTAATAGTTATTGTCAACATTGTAGCCTTAGCGTTAAGTTGGCGCTAGCTAGCCAAACGTTAACCTAACCTAGTCTCATATATTGGTATTGGTTATATCGTTTCATTAACACTCACCAGTTTGTGTCCTTATTTTCAGAGCAAGATTTCTCACATTGATTGTGTCAGTTACTTCATGCCACATCTACTACGTTCTCATCTTGTGTCCAGTTTGGCTTTCTATTTCTTTTTGTACTCTCTTTGTTGTCCATTTTGAAGAAGCTAGCCAACACTGATAATGATACTGTCAAGTGTGTGAGTGAAGCATAACCATGGTAACTGAAGTTATCATGTGCTGTATTATGACAGTAGCTACCGTAAAAACCTTAGTCAAAACACTTAGGCAAGGAGCCAACCTAAGAGGCTTTGTGCAACACAAATAAAAGAACACTTTAGTTTACGGAAATATTTTTGCATAAGTGACTAATTTAAATGTGAAACCTCAAGGTAGATGCAACTGGGAATAGGTGTTTTTCATTCTTAAGGTTAGGCAAAGTCATTTCATGGAGTTCAAAGATTTAGGCCCATTAGGTCTCTGACTATGTCTTCTTAAGCTAATATGGTGCCATTCAAATGCACATCGCATGGATCAAACTACTGTGACTGTGAGGTACTGCTTCTGCTTTTCTTGGATTCTTCTGGTTTGAACTGTTTTGTCCAGTTAGCATGAATTAACACTATTGTAAGCAGTGTATCGCGTTATGATTGTTTCTGCAGCTTGTGTGGCAGTGTAGAATCATTCAAGGCAAATGTATCTCTAGGGAGTTGGTTGTGATGATTACATAAAGTAACAAATAAGATAACAAGATAACATAAAAACATATAGTATACAGTATGAACATTAGGTGGACAGCAGTAGATTACAAGATGGGAGAAATACATCACATGACAAAAAGTTCCAATCTGTCGGCATCGCTGCACCTCAGTTAGCTAAAATCCACAGCAGGTAATTGCAGCTGCATGAGTGTCAATACATATAGAATTCAGTTAGCTCAGTCTGGTGCAATGTTTCTCTCTTTTATAGCTTTCTGCCCCTCTCTCTGTGTCTCTCTCTCTGTGTCTCTCTCTCTCTCTCTCTCTCCCTCTCTCTCTCTCTCTGTCTCTCTCTCTCTCTCTCTCTCTCTCTCTCTCTCATACACACACACACTCACAAATGCTCACTCCAAACTCATCTCCACATTCCATTGAGCACACACTAATTCACTTAAGGCTGACAAATCTTACAGCCATATGCAGCGCAAACAGTCAGCTCAATTTAGCTCTTTTGACCAACGCTGCGTCATCTCCCCACATGAGTTCATCAGTTCACCACTCAGAGGGGGCCAAACCTCCTCCGTGTATTATGCATGCCCTCATAGACCTAATTGAAACTGAAAATGTTATGTTCCACTCCGGTGCTCTCCTAATAGGCCGACTCTCAGTAACCAGGCTTGTGAGGCAATTACAAACCAGAGCCGTGAGTCGAGATGGATTTTAAAGTGTGTGTGTGTGTGTGTGTGGGGGGGGCGTGGTGGGTGTAAGTGACTGTGTGTGTTTATACTGGGGGTCCGGGCCAGCTGAGAGTGGTGTTGAAAAGAGGTGAAGCCTAACTGACTAACTAATTATAGATGTCTTTTTTGGCTTTGCCTTTATGCTTCACACTGTTCTGTCTGGATGAGGGAACAGAGCCCTGGCAGATCAAACGAGATGCTCCGCTTCGTTGGCTCAGCTTTAAGGCTTGCAATCAGAAACAACTGGGTGCCAAGTGAGAGCAGCCAAGGTGGCATCCTTATCCAACAGTTTAAGGGGATGAAATTTGGGGTGCTTACATGCTGGCACTTATATCTGAATCTGGGAGAGGTTCGCCTAAAACACTTTTTGAATTCTCCACACAACTACTTCCATCAATTTGTGGGCACAAAACTTTTGACATTATGCGGTACAATGCTTTGTACAAACTAGTTCTTTTCAAACATACCCAGACTAAACTGGAGGATGGTTTTAATGGAGGAAGTAAGCTTTGTTTCAGCTTGTTATTTACTTTTGTTTGCGCAAAGCTGGCTTCACCTGCCAAAACGGACAATAATCTGTTTTGTTGCCAACGGTGATACACAGATGCCCTTTGTTGACTAAAGGGCCCGAGCAGACTACCAGATCAGAACAACAGTAAAGACGTGAGAAAGCAGACCAGAAGGTTTAAAGTCGGGGTGAAAATCAAACTCCGGACTCGCACAAACACACCCACTGTGAAAATGGCCTTACAGTGAGCTTCACACTTCTTATACTGTCCTCCATTCCCATGACCTGGGACAGCTCTTTTTGTATAGGGGAACATCTATTACTGTCTCCTGAAGCCAGAAACCAGAGAGCAGAGTTGGTCCGGACCCCGCAGGTGTGAAGCTCCACAGAGAATTAATTAGAAAAAGATGGAAAAGGTTGCTGAGGAAGAGCACAGGGTATGGCTCTGTATTCTGGTTCAGAGCTGTTAGCACAGCTGAAAGTGGTGCATAAGTTCAAACCAACATTTTACAAGTTCACAAAGTTCATATCCACTTCCTCTCTTTTCCAAATGAGCACATCAGTGTTGACAGCAGCGCAGATGCTCATGTTCACAAGTCAAGCAGTCCCAGAGATGTGGCATAATGTGAATTTTTGAAGTGAGTTGTGAGTCGCTTTAATTGAGCTCTGCAGGTATATACACACACAGTAAACTGTGCCTTCACATCTCTCCTCCGTCTGAAGGGAACTTAGCTAAGTTGGAGTGAATATGAAATTGAGAGCAGGCGAAGAGATACACTGTCAACTTCTGTGTTGCGCTTCTAACTGGAGCGCATCAAAATCGAATATCCTTCCAATGTTCATGTGTCATTATTAGTTTTTTTTCCCGTTTTTAACAAGCTCGTAGCCTACAGCTTTGACTTTCAACTGTTGGGCTGTCTGTCCCTTAACAGCATTCAACATCTCAGAGGACTCATTGTGCTGTTGAGTTTGTATTCAGTCACATTCACCCGGAAACACATTTTGAGTTTTATACACTTTTGGAAAGAGGAGATTCGTAGCTTTCCAATAATATTTGTATTGTTTTTGTTCTCCAAATATTAAGCAAAACGCCTCACATTAAATAGTGACTGTTACCGAGCCATTATTTTGAGAAAAGGCCTTCAAAGTTTGCAATTTTTTGTTTTTTATTCAAATGAATCATAAAGCACAAACACACACACACACCCTGTTCTCCCTTTGTCACTTGCACACATCAATGCAATGAACAAAGGCACTCGCAAACATGTGCACACCCATAACCATGTACACGCTCACTCTCACATGCACGCCCATCAATATAGAAATGTAATAAAAAGTTTAACTTGTGCATATCATTTTTGTCATGTTTGAGCACATGCTTATGTGCACACCCACATTCCACGTGTGCACCCACACACACGTTCATGCTCATTAATATACAATCTGAATTCAAGTTTAACTTGAGCACAACTTAATTTGCCAAATGTGTTAATTCAGATAAAGAAGCTGCATGTGAACATAGAAGCTATAGATAAATATCCTATACAGTATCCAAATAGCCGAAATAACATCCAACTAGCAAATATCTTAATTTTTTGCTGCCTATGTTTGACCATTTTTAGATAATTAAAAACAGCCAAGGCACAGAGCCAAAGGCAGTCTGGGCCACAGGCTGTATACACATGCGATTTTAGGGGTACCAAAACACTGCCTTTAATTTATAATAACAATTTCCGCTCCCTGAGGATAATTGTTAGGTGAATGTACCAAAATATTATCCACAGTTATTTTAAAAGGGGACTCTAGGCCTAATATTATGCCCACCCCTGAGGACTGCCATTGGATTAGCTATGATTCATGTCCCAGTTTGAAATCTTTGTTTGTCTATAACAAAGCTGAACAAATGTTGTTGAATGATCAGGCTGTCCCACTCATAATGTTGAACAGTCAACAGCTTGTTGTTCACGGGAATCCATCGACCCTATTGATTAAGATAACTAATATACAAACTAGTAGCATAGAGGACGAGGGTTGTTTTTTTCTCTCGGATAAGGGAAAGTCGCAGTGAGTGTGTGTGTGTGTGTCTCTGCTGTGTGTATTTTACGAGGAAACCCTCAACACCGTTAAGTTGCTCCGTTTGCTGCTTGTCATCATACCTTTACAAGCTTCAAAGCTGTATTAACCATCTGAATATTCTGAAAGCCCCAAACCCCAGACTTACCATTAAACGAGATTTTGACATAAAACAAGATTTTGACATAAATTCCCGTTTATCTAGAAATGAGCCGTTGCGACATCCGACTGATTTTGATAGAGCAGGTCACATTTAGCCTAGCTTGCTAACGTAAGGACTGATTCCGTCTAGATATTACTTTTTTTCCAACACCGGCTGAATGGTTGTAAGCACATTCAGTATTGCCTTTGTCCCACATTTTAAAAAAGGACAAAAGTCTATAGCTAGCATTAGCTGCCCCCTTTTTCATGGGTCGAGTTGCGCTAATGGCAAATGACCAGACTGCCAATACTCAGAGCAAAGAGTGAGTGCAAACATACATGAGTACTCCATACATAACATTGGGATTTAAATCATGACACAAAGTAGTAGATTGAGTCCCAGCGTAAGGTCGTACAATTGAATAGCAAAAGGGTGCTATGATTCAACAACATATTGTATTTATCTGTGTCAAATGTTGAGTACTGACTGCAGTTCACAGAGAATTAATTGACTGTAGCCTATAAGATAGATGAACAACCCTGTGACATTTTCTGTATGGCAGTGTTTTCTTCCCTGTTTTTTTCCAGCAGGTTTTGCCAGGAAGTTTTAACTAAAGAGAGCTTTGACCCCCAAATGCCCTGAACCCCAATGACATTCTGACATGGAAGCTATGATGTGTCATTTTCACTGCACCGAAGAATGTAGAGAGTTAATTTTATGCTCAGTATTCCTGGGGTAACTGTCCAATCCTAGCGAGTATCAGGTACTTGTCTTACTCTCTTTGGTAAATCACACAAGCATGACAAAGTATCTGAGACAGAGAGGATGTTATGGACTTCAATGCTGGTCGCTGGGTCAGTAGGTTGGTCGGTCTGTCCACTGTTCACTACATTCATGGTCCAGAGAGGATCCGTACATTCCTGATTCAAACAATGAAATTAAGTAGTAGACAGAGTCATGGGGTGGCATAGTGCTCAAATGAATCACAGATGTGGCTAAGCAACAGCCCCCCAGCTGGTTAACTGCCTGTGTGGCGGTATTGATGTGATATTACAAACAATTTTTAGTTCACACAGATATTGCACCAGTCAACAGATTTCGCAAATTGTAACCACACATTTAATCTCCAGGGGAACACTAATGTCGGCAGCGCCATCACTGCAGAAAAATCCTTGTTTGACTTGTTTGTGTATATGGTCAAAATTGTAATGACTAAACACTGGGATATATAGTAATGGACTTAAATCATGTTTTTGCAAGTTTGAAGTTACTAATGTAGTCTTGAGTAGCAAAGGGCGTGCTATGTTTCAACAACATCATTTCTTTATCCGTGTCAAATGTTGAGTACTGACTGCAGTTTACAGATAATTACTTGACTGTTTGCTATTTTCAGATGGCCAATAATGCAACACTAATTTATAATGAGGCAATGTCATTAAGAGAGAGTGCCAACATGAGGGTAGGTTGATGGGCAAGGTCATTGAGAAAGTAGTATTTTGGCACACCACCTCTCTCAGATGAACATATTATTAACATACAATATGCCAGTTTGACCTTAAAGTGAATTCCCTCCTTTCATTAGAATAATTCATGGCTAAATCTAGCGTGGAGTACAACTTTTCGTCAGCTTCTTAAAATGCACTTTTGATTATCTTCCCTGGACTTTTCTTCCTCTTTCTTCTTTAATGTTTACCATTAACATATAAGGCCTAATGGGAATGGCTGCAAATTGCACTGCTGATTAATAGAAAAGACACAAAGTGGCAAATTTACTGGGAACACTGCCTAGCCCTAGAGCTTTATATGTATCAGTTTCTAGAGATAGCCAGTGTTAAAGATTTGTTTGGTATATATGTATGTGAAAAGGTCACAAAGCGATTGCCTTGCCCTCATCTATCTATCTATCTATCTATCTATCTATCTGTCTGTCTGTCCGTCCCTACTGTCCGTCCGTCCTAAAAGTTTGCATTTTCAACCAATTATTTAAATTAGTTTTTACGGTTCATAGATATCTGCCCTAACGACACGCACTAACTACCGTTTCCTGTTTGGATATGAGCCAAAAATAGAGAGTCTTACAAAAGGCAGCACTGTTAAGTATATGATTAGTTGATTGCAGAAGGAAGCAGCCCGAATGATCTGGATAAGAGCTGTCAAACGACCGTGGTCAGAACTATAAAAAATTTTAAAAACAGCCTTCCACACCGAATAACTGTTAAACTAATTTCCTCCTCCTTCTTATTCTCCTCTTCCTTCTTCTCCTCCTCCTCCGCCACAATTACCCCCACACATCTGGATCTATTACTTTAGGCAAGATGCAGAGAGAATAAAGGGGAGACATTAAGGTGGAAAGACAGAAACAGGAAGACTGGTGGTTAAGAAAAAGGGGTCCTAGTAAAGCAATACTGGAAATATAAAATATTGCATTCACACACATTCACGCATGGTTGCACTCATGCACACCCACACACAGGGAGCTCATGAAAAGGCAGTCTATTCACAGCTAGCCTGAGCAGCCATTAGGAATGAGAACTCGACAGAGAGAGAAAGTGGGAAAGAGAAGGTTCTGGATATTGAATTCAGGCAAAAGAGGACAACTCTGACAAGATGTGGAGAGGGTGTTGATATGTCAGCTTTTATTTCCTTCCTCCTCCTGCAGCTCTCTCTGTCAGAACAGGGCTCGTCTGCGAAGAGGGGAGCCCAGTGAGGGGGACATTAGCCCTCCAGCGCTCACCAGAAGCCGCTGACACTCATCAGTCTAAGAGCCCTCCAGCTATGGCATGGCATCATCTTAGAAATGACCTTGATTGATTGGTGTCAAAGACCTCCCATCCTTTCCAAACAAGCCCTAATGAGTTTTAATGCATGGCTTCTAATAGATATGTTCTAACTGGCGTAAATATTGCCATATTGAGTTGTGTTTTTTTCAAATTAGTTTATCTGTTTAGGACTTGTTTAAGTGGTATTAAGTCATCTGTGACTTCTGGAGTTCTTGAAACAATTACCTTCTGGTCCTACAGAACGCTTCACTGGCTTCAGTGTCCAGCCGTCTCACCATCTTATCCTCTAGAACTCTGGTAGCCTGTGGATTATTTTCAAGCTGTGACATTGCGCACAGCAAGGCCATTATTTTCAATGAATTTTTCTTCTCTGTTTTTTCCAACAGGTTTTGAGGGCAAACTGTAACTAAAGTGAGCTCTGACCCCCAAATGCACTGTACACCAATGACATTCTAACATGGAAAGTTATGACGTGTCAATTTCAATTTCATTTGCTTAGTAACTTTTATCCCTTACATACGCTTCTGTAGTCTGTAGATGTTAACTAACCAATATTTGAACGCAGTTTCACAGCACTGTGCTGGGTCCAAAATGAAAATATACCTTCTTTATTAGCCTGTGACTTACACAACTCTACGCCGTATGTGCGCTGCAGCAAGTAAAGTATCAAGTATCAACTCTGCAAACGGTCTGCATACATTGTGCATTTAATCTAGCCTGGGCGTTAGTATTACATTCCAATGCTGTCCTGAGCATCCTAATAAACTGCTTTTGCTTTTATAATTTAATACAGCTTTGGAATTTATCCAAAAAATTTCATCTTTGAACAAAATGAATTGTGATCACCTTTCCTGATAGTTTGGACTTGTGTGTGCTGTTCAAGGTGGTTGCTCGCCTTTGGACCTCTCCGCCGCTGCAGTGTAGCACAGGCTTTATCCGCCACGATAATGAGTAATATAACCTGGCGGTAAACAAAATGATTGAATGGGCAGGATTCTGGTAAAAACTAAACTGACTGAGAGAGTTGAATTCTGAAAGTCAGAAATTCCAGCTAATGCTATCATCCCTGTCACACACACCTGAAGATATCACTGCCATTTTGTGTGATGGGGCAGTGAAAACCCTCCTTGTATCCCATTTTAAATGTCACAGGGTTGGGTTCAGCGCTGACAACCACAGGTCCACATGGCTCAAATGTGAAGTGTTGAACGTAAGCAGCTCCTTGTGAGCATTACAGTGCCTTTGACGTATTGATATTCAGTGACATTTGAATACCACAAGTTTCGCTTTTCTGTTGTTTGTTTTTTTACCTTATTCATTGGAGTTGATTCCTACCGGCATTGCGACATAATGTTGCCATAATTCTTATGACAGTGTTTCCAGTGATAACCGAGATCATCTGTTTGTGCATCTTGTAAGAAAATATCTCTGTTATTCAGCAAAGCTGCCAAAGACAGAGCAATATCGGAATGCATGATGAAAAAGGTTATTTTTCATTTTTCATCTGACTGACAGGTAGAGTGAAAAACCCCTGTGACAAATTGGTTCTACTGTAGACTTTGTATCTTTTCTGGTTTTGGTTATAGTAGCAATCTCCTAATGTCCAAAGGTGTCCATCATATTGTACATTTTGGTCAGAGTTGAGAGGATAAAGCATGTTTTTTCTATATTACTGTAGGTGAATACTTTATCCTGTGAAATGCTGGATCTTTACAATATTCCTCATTGTCAGGAAATGTTACTCCATGGTTGAGTGAACAAAATGTCAAAGGGGCTTAGCTGTAAGCCAAACACGCAGCTTTTTATACGTTTTGTGGACCAAGTTATATCTTCACCAAAAGCACGTCAATAGATCATAGCTGCTGTCAGATACAGCTATGATCTATTGACTGTTACTGCTTGTACTGCCAGTGCTAAGTGCTAATTCTGCTACTTCTATTGCCATGGTATAGAAACACTAAAAAGCCTACTGATAATTCAAAACATGTGGAGACAAAATATTCAGCAATCAACCCCGCATTTCAATCGAAGCACTCATCATCCAATTAGACAGGAAGCGGCAGATGGCCGCGCGGCAGGGACAGCTGGTTTTGAGGTTTTCACTGCTTTTCTGTCCATCAGCGTGTCAATCATGTGCTGCTCTTCCTGTAGCTCTCACAAGTTTGAGGCTGAGACTGTCAAAATTGTCAGGAATGTGTCACGAGCACCCTGGATGACTGAGATGAGGATTGATGTTGAGGGTGTTTGATGAAGCAAGAGCTCCATCTAGTGTTGCAGGGTTTTAGTCTTCATGGCCAGCTTTTAGGGCTTCTGGCCCAAAGACTTCCTGAGAAACTTCAGATGGATGATTACAGTGTGATGTTTTAACACTCTGTTCGCAATCTTACCACCAGGCTGCACTCAAAATAATCTGTTGGTGCGGTAAAGATTCCGATGTTTACCAATTCAATCCAGTGGAATAAAATGCCCTCTTAAATAAGGACTCACTTCATTAAGAAATCTGGTGCTTGTAAGGAACTTACTATATCAAAGCTATAATGTGTCTCTAAGACTTTGATTTAGAATGCAATGTGGTCTGTCTGTAGTGTGTCAATATGTTCAGTATTTGACCTGGGTCTAACACATGGTTCACAACGTATAACTTGGCTTTTGTGGGTGATTGCAAATGTATCAGGTAATTTGCAACACTGAAGAACAACATCAACTTAGGCTGTTACTGTATTATTACATATGCAAACTCTAATCTCTAATCTTAACACATTTCATTACTGTATTCTAGTTAATTTTACACTCGCTTGGTAGATATTTAAAAAATAAATGATTGTGGAAATGTTGTAGGGGATCAACCAACCCACGACCATCATGATCCAGCCATGAACGGGCAAATTATACAATTTAGTCTCGTTGATAACTATATCAAAATGTCATTGTCCAAATGAAGTGTTACCATAAGTAAATTGTAAGTATTTTAAAGAAAAAATGTGTAATTGTTTTTTGATTATTGTATTTGTCTTTATTGTCAAAACCAGAAATGTGCTTCAGCTACCTTATTATCCAAATCACTGTCCAGTGAAATAAACAAGAGCCACAATGGTGGCTGGGAAGAAAACATGGGGAAAAAAACAGACTGAACATCCACGTCTTATCAGCTTGACGCAATGGGAGCTCTGTTTTGCAGCCATACCACTGCATACATATGCTTATCTGAGCCTCACAAACACCTCAATATACACCAACCCCCTCTCCACCCCACCTCTAACACACACTCACTGTTTGTTTCAAAGTCAGGCTCCTGACTGCTGCAGCCTCATATGATTTGCCAGCGAGTGAAGGGAGAAAAAAAAAGAAGATTGTGAGAAGATAGGTTTGGCCTGTGAAGCGTTGGGAATCAATGCATCCGGTCTGCCTTTGAACACTCACCATGTCAGATCCTGCAATTCAGGAGTGATGTCGAACAAAAGATAAATAGGTTAATTGAATTATTAAGCGAGGGCATGGACAGGAAATCGAATAGCCCAGGTGCAATGGTGTTGAGAACAAAATAAAGGTGAGATTTAAAAAAAAGTATTTCTTGTAGAGCGTAGTCTAATGTTTTTGGAAATGGTTGGGCTAAACTCTGAATAAACTCCTTATTCACACAGCAGGGTCAACCAGGGCATCGAGCTTACTCCACAGTGTCGATCTGAGCCCGTGTTCACCCCAAACTCAACTACCGAATGTGTTTTTATAAAGATTTTATTTCCTGAGCCAGTGCTGGTGAGTCACAGGAATATGGTGGCATGAGCCTTTAGATGTCCTTCACCATGCTGGGCTCCATTTGTCCCTACTGCGCACAGCAGGAAATTTCAGACATTTACCTGCCATTGCCTCCTACGGTCCCCACTCTGTCCGAGCTATCATGAAGCTGTCTAACACTATCTGTACCCATGCATTTAAAGGCGGAAAGGAAGGGGAAATGAAAGAGATAGATACCTTTGATCATCACCTCAGTCCCAGTACAGACTAGAGAAGATTACAGAGAAGAAAAAAAAGAAAATGAGTTAGTCTGGCTCCTCAAAATGAGAATGAGGTCCATCTCTGTCTGCTGTAAATTAATAGGAATAAGACTGCAGGTCAGAGATGATTAAGAGCGCAAAGAGTCCAGAGAGTAGGAGGAAGATGTAAGATCCTGTGATCTTGGCAAAGCATCTTGCAGTTGTGAATGGGATTAGTCTTATTTTTATGTCCGGAATTGTTTTGTCATAATGTACAGTATTTAGCTATATTGTATAAGCTTATTTTAATATGGGAAACCTAAGAGGAGGATGCGCAGGGACAGTCAGTACTGTCAGTACTGATGCTACTTCTGCCGGTGCAGAGATTAATAATAACTAACACTAATAGTGTTATTATTTTTGATTATTATTATTTTTGTCATTAGCTTCAAGTTGAACTGAAGATGTTACAAAACCCCAGCAACATCGATACTAGCACATGAATGAAAACACAGGTATGCCGGTGCCTTGTAGATGAAAGGGATCTGACTCTATTACTGTTCCTGCAACATGCGCTGATAAAAGAGCATGTCAGTCACATAATAACTTTACATTGACAGTGTAAAGGTCAATTGTGTGTTTCTGTATATGTACCCTCAAGCCACAGTCACTGAACACCACATACTGTAAATCTGACAACATTAAACCAGAAATGCCAAAAATATGAATATGAATAATATTTTCCTTTGCCGGTGACCTTGATGTTGAGAATTAAGTCGCAAAGATGGTCTGACAGTTTGAGCTGAGCCAGAGCTTTCTGTTGACACCCCACTGGTGAGTCATAATTCGCCGTCGGATATTTTAAATTACAGACTACAATAATTCTCATCTTGGGAATGATTGCCTTGCTTATTTCTTTCCCTTAGTATTAAGAATGTACTGCCAAGCCAGCCTGCAAACTCCAAAACTGACTATAAAGTTATGAACTTGGTATTTATGACAGTCACAGAGACAAAATGCTGCACGTTAAGATAATCTGATCAGATGAGCTACTCCGGAAAATTTTAATTTGGGTACATTTAATTTAGAGCTAAGCAATATTTGTGGACGTGTCCAAGTCTATACATAACTCTTGCAGCCTGAAGAAGGTGGATTAAGTATTTTGTAAAATGTGTTTTTATCATTTATAATTGCAAAGCAGTGGTGAAACATTATATGCATCGCTCACATTGTTTTGGACTGTCTAATGGTGGCGATGTGTTAACCTGTACTGAGACACACACTCATACATATTCCTCTGCTTGACTTCCACCCCTTCCTCAATATCTGCAGGAATTCGGGTGTTTTGTATAAAGACAGAGAAGGAGACAGTATTTATTATAACCTGCTGAAGCCCCAGGGGCTCACCACCTCATATTTCATCTTAATGTATCTTCACTCACAGGCTCCCATTTTTTCCGTGTCTCGCGGTAGCCAGGAAAACTTCAGAGGAGAGAAACAACAATGGCAAAGCAGGTGACTCGGTGTTCACAGTCAGTCTCACCTTGGCCTTATCTGGGGCTCCCATATCTCAACAGATTAAACTGCCTGAATTAGACTGTGCTCTCGCCGGACGCAGTGAGACGTCCCTGGGGAGCCGGAGAGGAACGATGGGTTTTTGCTGGAGCGGGGAGTGTGGTAACAGGCCTTGCTGGGCAGCCCATTATATGCCCTGCCATGCTGGCTGGGTGGGCCCCACTGTGCCGCTCTGCATCTATGGTTTCTGCTCCATGATGAGGCCTATAGAGCCCTATATGACAGAGTTTCTCACGGGAACTTACAAGAACCTCACCACTGAGCAGGTGAGGTACTGAGCTATGAAATGAGATCTGTGACTTCTGTACATTGATGAATGCCTTCAGTTATTGTATTTGCTCAGTGTTGATTAAATATACATATGAATAATGTAAATTAATATAAATAGAGTAATGAATATGGAAGATATTCTGTATATAAAATTCAATACTAATAATTTCATACCACTATCCATGCCATTACAACTTAATAATAATTTGTTTATCACTTCAGAGGCAATAGTTATCTGCTATGCTTTCTAACACAGTATAGTAAACCGACAGAAAAATGTTTATTTTTACAAGTAGCCTACAATGCCATGGCCATTGGCTTTTCTGCCTTTCCTTTAGTCTTTCTTTTGACCTGTAAAAAGCAGAAGAATGCAGAATGTCTTAAGGCTGCAGTGTTCATTACATGCCACAACATAGAAAAAGCGAATTTGCTACTTTTTCCTTTGTTTAGTTGCCGTTTTGTTTACAGTGTATTGTATGAATAACACTACGATTTCTTAAGTCAATTTGCGTGTTGACATGGTATAAAGAGTGAGCTAGTCCGCTAGCTGGTGGACAGGGTGGATGGAGGGGTCAAACAAACACACCCTTCCACCCAGGAGACTTCTGTTGGTGTCCCGTGTGAAATGAAAAATCAGCCATTGACTTATTGGCGGTGACAACTTAACTTATGCACGTAACTTAATTGACGTAACAAATGTACTTATTTCAACCAAAATTGTTCAATTCTGTCCTGAGGGTGGCAGTAGAGGAGAGATGAAATTACCAAGTATTTATTTATTTATTCTCTGGGGACTATGAACACCCACAGAAAATTGCATTGCCATTCATTACTAGATTTTATCATTAGAATTACAATTTATTACATAATATTTTTTCACAATATGTTAGTCAAAACAAAAGTTACCTGCCATATTTTATCATGCTGGTAATCCATATTCATATTTGACCTGAAGGTGGCACTAAAAAAGGGTTCAAAAGGTCACTAAAATAAGTAGGATCCCTCCTCTGGCGACCAAGAATACACAGTGCAAGTACAATTTCATAGCAATCTTGCCAGTCCTTAAGATATATTATTCAAACAAATAGATGGACTCGCTGACTAACCGACATCACCACCATCATTCCTCCGTCCCAGTGGGCATATGTGTGAAATACTTAAGGTTGTTACCATTTGAAGTCAGGCAACCACATGCTGTGTAAATAATTTAACATTTCATCTTCGAAGGATTCGCATTGTAATAGTCATCACTTCATTTATATTATTCACCAACATGTTGTTTTCTCTCCATACATGAAAGAATAATGTACAGCCGGAGCAAACTGATCTGTAAGCATGAACTAGACTAACATCAGCAGAGCTGTCCTGTCTACACAAGCACATTCAAAGCTTTTGGTGCAGACTGAGGAGAATAGGAGAGCCTCTACAGTATCACGCCTCAGATGGTGGCATTAAGAAGGAACTAGGTGAGGTCCTTCACACCTCTACATCACTTTGTGACGCACAAGGCAGGATGGGAGCCACTTTGTTCACACAAATTATGGCACGTACACTCAAGGTGTACTCATTTCATGCTCAACCGTGTATGTTGCGAATTACCTTTTGAAACTCCTGAGTGGCTTTTGAGATTTTATATGAAGTTTAACTAAGTTTGTGAACAACGTGCAGACCCCACACATTCAACTTTCTGTTCCAACCATACCAACAAAGTACATTTCGTGGAAGAGACACTAAAATGAGACACACTTGCTTTTTTCACAGAATGACTACTGGAGTGTTTTTACAGTCCATGTGTATTTGCCACAAACAGGCAATGCCTTCACTGTACAGACTTAAGCTGTAGCTGTTAGCTAGCTAGACCCTTACTCATCTCCAAACGTACCTGGTAGTCTGTCTATTTTGTTATTTTTCTCCAGTTTCTGTCTTCATCGTCCGTCTTTCGCTCAAATTCAAAGATGTTTAGCATGTACGAATGCAGCTCTATTTCAATGCACATTGCTTAACGATTGCGAAAAAAGTTCAGTTAACTTCATAAAGTTACCCCCTCAACCTAGAAATTAAGAAAAGGAAAGGGGGGACAAATTAATCAATATAGGACCATTAGTTAAAGTTGTAATCATTAACATATAGTTAAGATTTAAAATTGCGCAGGAATGGTGGACTTTGCCACTTCCATTAAAAACAATATAGAGGTAGCCTATTACTGAATGTAAACTGTACACTGAGCGCTGATTGCAGAACAAATGCCAACCATAACATAACCTAATGGATTTTGGTTTTGTGAAAATCTTATGGATGATAACTTTAAACCTAATCAAAAAAACGAAATATTTTAGAACACTTCAAGTAATAGTTCACATGTGAATGTCGGTTGCAGTTTTGAAATTGTGCCTCTGCCATGAAAACCTATTATTTCAGTCAAGTTTTTTTGTGTTACACTCTTGCCTTAATGGGAACAGCAATTTAAGAACCGGACTTTTTGTTGAAATGGATCTGGCTTCCAAGCTGCAGCCATTGTGTTTATTTGCATAATATTAAAATGTATCATTTTGTCAAATTATGAGCCTCATTGGTGCTGCATCCTGTTCCATCATATACATGCAAAGAGTAATTTTTTCATTGATAATGAAAAGAGGTGGAACTGCATCTGGTGTGCTGCTTTCACCGTGTCTCACACACACTTTTGCAGCATTTAGGTATCATTTTCTTAAAAAAATTAAATAATCAGGTCTCTGTCTGCCTTCCTCCATCCAGGTGACTAGACAGGTGTTTCCTGTGTGGACTTACTCCAGCCTGGTTTTGCTTATCCCGGTCCTCCTAGTGACAGACTTCCTCAGGTACAAGCCTGTAATCATCCTACAGGGGCTCAGCCATGTTACAGCGTTTCTGCTGATACTGGTTGGCTCGGGGGTCCACTCTGCTCAGTTGGCCTTCTTCAGCTACAGCATTGCCATGGCAGCAGATGTGGCCTATTTTGCCTACATTTACAGCGTGGTGCAGCCCAGCTACTATCAGAGAGTGACCAGTTATGTCAAAGGGGCCGTACTGCTGGGCTACTCTGTGGGCGCTCTGCTGGGTCAACTGCTATTGTCTTTGGCTGGTGTGTCCTTGTACTGCTTGGCTATTGTAACTCTCATCTCTGTCTCCATATCACTGATAACCTCCTTTTTCCTGCCTATGCCTAAGACTAGTTTATTTCTCAAGGGTACGTATTCTGCACAACAGGGAAGATCAGGTGAAGACAGTCACGACTCTGAAAACCAAGACGTGTGGGTGAGGAGCGTGACGGCTGCCAAACATGTGGGGAGGATGTTCAAAAGGCTCACATTGGACTGTAAGAAATGTTATTCCTCTGTGGCTGTACTCTTCTTCTGCATATGGGCAGCCACAGGGAGATGCGGCTTTTATCAGGTTACAGGGTACGTCCAGATCCTCTGGGTGTATATCCAACCCCACAACTTCACAACCTTCAATGGAGCGGTGGACGGCATCAGCACATTGTCAGGTAACTAATGATCCATTATTACACATATAACAGTCTGTCCAGGTTGCCTGGAGACCCGGCGGTGATAAATAAACTTCAGGAAGTTAATTCTACTTGCAAAGAAAGAGCCCAGCGCATAACTCTCTGAAAAAGCCGCAACCTGTCAGTTTTTACTCTCCGTTTTTCATTAAAGCTTATGGCTGTTGTAAACATTCCGCTGCAAAAAAATAAATAATTGAAGAAATAGACAGAAAGAAAAACACAATCCCTTTGTATTATCAGTGTTTCGCTACCCCCAAAGTATGCCGGACAATAGGAGCAGCATTAATTAGACTATTTAATTGCCCAGATGGGTATAGCAGCTGTTGCCATCCAGCCAGTACACTTTTATTGATTATAGTACTGATACATTCCTGTATTCCCCAGAAGCCAAAGGCAATTACTCTGTGTAAACCACATCCAGCTGTATGCCTTTCACTTGTAAATGCTTCTGCCCAACATGCAGTCAAGCTGTAGGGCCCTGTGCCTGATATGTCCCCAAAGATTCCTCTTGTACTCTCCTCTGTTCCACACTTGGAAAAACATCCCTGAGGGAAAAAACCTGGTGGAAACCGATAGGGGAAATATGAATATGGATTACCAGCATGATAAAATATGGCAGAAAAGAACAACATCATTTACTATTTTCATATTCAGCTTATTAATAACTGTATGTCCTGGAGCTTGAAAACAGCATTTTTTTTTTCCTTTTTTTAGAAGCTCATTAGGATAAAGATAAAACAAAATGTGTGTGCGGAAAAAAATGGAGTTATGTTCGGTTACATTGTTTTATGCAGTATGATTTTTCAAGGAGAAGGAGTTACAGGGGACCTTGACCCATCTATTTATCAATTGTTTCAAGCAATAAAACAAAATCATTTACACTTCAAACATATATACAAGTCAAGGGATAATGTATTCATGGCATAGTTTCATTTAGGACATTCCTTTCCCCCGGTCAGGGATGTCCAAGGTTTTCCATTTCATTGGGCATCAAACTTCATGCTGAATATATTTCTGTTTAGATTCAGGCCACAAACTGGAGCTCAAAGCTTGGAAATTAAAATGTTACTCCCCCACATGCAACACACATACAGTATGATGTTATCTGACCAGCATGAAAAGCCAAAAACGCAGCGTGAGGTCACATATATTTCCTCATGTTTGCCACACACATTACACAATGTTTCATAAGGAGTGTGATCTGCATGCCTCTTGTGTTTGTAGCTTCGAAACTACAATCCCAGTGAAAGGAATGTGTTTTCGTTTCACAACAATAAATACAATAAACATTGGTTTAATGCAAACTGTAGTAGAGAGTCATAGTTTGACACATAGGGCTACCCAGTGTGCTAGAAGGTGATGCCAAAGGGGTTTTGACCAAGTGTTCATAATTGGATAATGAGAGCGGGTTGATACTAGTGCCTAAAAGTCAGGATATCTTCACCATCAATTTTGACCATTCTTTTTTTCAGCCACATTAGTGGCATGGCTCTATGGATGGCCATGTTGGTCGACCTGTGCACCTTTTTGGTCCAAACTTTAATATTTGACCAACTATTTCAAATGGACTGCTATGGAATTTGGTATTATTCATGGTCCACAGTGGATGAATCTGAATGACTTTGGTGATTGTGTAACTCTCAAGATCTCTTTAAGTTCCTCTTGCCGTCGCCTATAAAATTGGTTGAATTATACATTAAGTGCAAACACTTATCCAATTAAACTGAGTTATGAACATCAATTTGGTATTTAGCGCAAACTCCTGCTGTTTGAACATACTGTAGAGCCCATCTGCATTATTGATCCCTCTCTATGAAGCTGTACAGCTGACTCCTGCTGACCCCGCTAAGCCTCCAGTTGACACTGCTGCGGAAACTGCTCTAATTATTCAGTCCCCATTTGACCCCCCCTCCCTATCCTCCCCCCTAGCCGGGGGGATTGAATAAGTATATCTTAAATACACACAGGCCCGGGTGGTGTCAATGTTGGACTATTAGCACTGATTGAACACAAATGGACAAGGGCTCAAAGGAAATGTACACGTTTAAATGAATGAAGCAATTATACCCAGCCTCTTTATATTCTAGTGGATAAAGAACTCAGGGTGAATGGATCCTCATCTCCGGGGACTTAAGGTTTCCCCTATTTACACTCACCTCACTGAATGCAACTCCGGTTTAAATCGTATTAAATCTTAAGCAAAAGACAGGGTTCACAAGGCAGCGGTAGTTATAGTGGAACATGGAGCAAGCAAGTTCAAATAATTTGAGAGGAAGAGATGGAGAGTGAGGGGACACAACCAGAGATACTTTTAAAGGACAAAAGGAGTAAGGAAAAAGGGAGACGCGTGTTCTAAAATAACCAGTGCTCCGATATCTGGAGTCTGCAACTTGACATCCACAGGGATAAAATCGGCATGACACCTTCACATGCGGTGAGGGGAGCCTTGTGATGCATCGGGGCTGCACTCTGCCACCTTGTGGCTGAAACTCTTCAAAATGATTGCCGAGTTCAACTATCTTAATATTGATCAGAGGAATTATATATGTATAATATGTTTTCCTGATACTATTTATTGTCATGGATTCATGTATTACTGATTTGAAAAAAAATCTCTCTTTAAAAGTGACTCTGAGAGACTAATTGATAAAGTGAAGAAGAATATGTTGAATATTTTGCTGTTTGAGGGATGAACTGTAGAACACAGTTTCAGTGGGGAAATAATGGCTTTTACAAGTGTTTTCTCAAAGACAGCATGTAGCAACACATAAAATGTGCCACAAAATAAAAAACCTATATACAACCATATAAGGGGCATTTGTATATTATCTTTCTCCATTGCAAGTTTGTATTGAGCCACTTGTCTATAGTGTTACCATCCTTGTTCTGTATTTTCCAGTTCATTCAGGATTTCTGTTTTAGAACCTTCTGGGTTAGGTCTTGTTCTTTAAAAAAAAATAAAATGATCTGAATGGTGATGGATAATGCCTAATTATCTTGTATTTACTAAATTGTCTTTGCGTTTCATGTTGTTGTTAACTGATACTCTTATGTCATTGTTCTGTTTGTGTTGGCGTGACAGTTTAATGAATAGTTTTGTGGTGAAATCAAAACAGCTAAAAGTATTCGAAAAAGATCCTGGAGAGATATTGTGTTTTACTCTGCTTGTATTAGTTAGTTTTTTCAAATAGTGCCTTCATTTGAAAAAAAATCGGACCACTTATTAGATATCAGCTAAACAGTTTGTCTACTCTATCGGCGTCTGATGTCTCTCTTTACCGTGTGTTGCTACTCCTTAGATCCCTCACAGTATTGGACCGACTCTGACACTGATCGTGTTCTCCTTTAGGAGCTGCAGCCACTGTTGCTGTGGGACACTTGTCTCTGGAGTGGTCCGTGTGGGGGGAACTGGTCCTGGGGGGTTCCACATTCCTAATCGCTGGGGCTATATTCCTAATGGATCTGACTAATAACATCTGGATCAGCTACACATGCTTCTTCCTCTTTAAAACAGTTTACATGCAGCTCACCACCATCTGCACGTAAGAAAGCATTATGGACATATAATATGTAAAGCCAAATATGCATAGCATGAGACCCCGGAAGATAAAAGGTTGCAAGATTTGTTTTGTAAGATTTGTTTTACATAATCAAAGTGAAGGATTGTAGGAAACATATTTGTATCTTCTCAATATGGTTACTTATGTACTTTTTATTACATGTCCCCTTTAGTGGACATCTGGTCAATATTTTCCACAAAAAATGCAAGACACGATTTGGTAATGATAAAATAATACATTTTCTTTTCAACCTTGCTCATTTGATGAATATTGGCATTTTTAAAGCCTGACCCTCTCTTCCTTCTCATCTCCTGGCAGCTCAATGTCTGTTCTGTTTCCTAAAGTAAAGAGAATGAAAATTAGGGGAAAAGCGAGTCCCACTGTCCCCCGCAAGGCACACAAATTAAAATGTGTGTTTTCGATGTGCATATTAGCAAACACTTCTAAAATCATATAGTTAAGAAAAAAACAACATCCTTGTGAAGAACCGAAACAATATATCTTCAGAAATGTGACCATTTAACGCCCTCAATGCTGTAAAACGTGTCTGCTGCAATTGGCACCGTTAAAAAAAATACAAAAAAAAAAACAGAAGATGGCTCAAGATGTGCTTTTGAAAGTATATTAGGTATATAAGTATAAAGCCTCAGTGTCATGTCCCCCACAGAGGACAGAAATAAATTGCCAGGTCTTAAGAGACCGCAGTTGAACAATCCACAAATACTGTGAACACATGCATCAATCTACTGTGTATCATTTAAATATATGATGCCACAAGGATGTTTAGTGTTTTAAACAAGACTAGATCTTCCTTGTGAGCCATTATGGGCTTTTATGGTTTTTGTGATAAGTTGAGAGTATTCTTCTAAGCATATTTAACGTTGTTGTAGCTCAGTTCATGACAGAATCACATTACTGACCAACTGGCCTTGTTTTTTATTTGCACTTTCTTGGGTAATTCGGGCCCCGGCTGTACTTAATACTTCATTAAGTTAAAGTAATAATTCCAGCTGTTTTCAACCTGGGTTATACTCCTTAATTTTTATTGTTGTGATACATCTATTTTGTCAATGCTGTGTCGGACTGAACGGATAACATTCCCTCATATCATGTTTAGTTCGGGATGGCAATGTCCCTCTGACGGTTGGTCGGTCCACCCCGTTGGTCCAATCTGAAATATCGACTATGGGATAGATTGCCCTCATGGTGCCCAGAGGATGTTACTGCATGACATGTTCCTCTAGTGCCTCCATGAGGTTGACATTTTTACTTTTAATTGAAATGCCTTCACAGTATTCGGTGGATTACCATGAAATGTGATGAAGATATCCATGTCCCCAGAGGATGAATCCTAATGACTTTGGTGATCCTTTGACTTTTCCTATTGCGCCACCAGAAGGTCAACATTTTTACTTGTCCACTGAAACACCTCATATCTTCCTGCCCAGGTGCCGCAGATGTAAATGAGCTATAAAGCTAACTCTAGTTCAACGGTCCTGTTGTGCATGGCCCCTTGTTATATAAATTAATGCATTTAACTAAAAGCATCTAATGGATGGATTGGCATCAAATTTAGTCCAGAAATGAATGGTTCCAGACTTTGGATTCTGCTGACTTAACTTTTCCTCGAGTGCCTCCCTGAGGTGGACATTTTTGTTTTTGGAGTGTAATGTCTATTTTGGATTAATTGACAGGAAACAAATGCGGACAAAAGGCAGTTATCAGGTCACAAAAATATTTTTGTCTACGACCAAATACCTGCGAAACTGCTGAAATCTGCATCAGCCTCAGCTGGACTCTGTGTTTAATGCTTAACAAATGTTAGCATGCTAACATCCTAAAGTAAAATGGTGAATTAACTGCTAGCTAAACATCAGCACGTTAACGTTGTCATGTTTGCGTGTAACAGGTAAAGACAGCAGCAGTTTTCAAACTGTATCCTATTCCGATTTATCTTTTTTTTTTTCATATTTGATTGTCCATCGATGTAGGTCCTCCTTCATATTATTATAAGTAATCATTTGTTTAATCTCAGTTTCAGTTCATAAACATCTCATGTGTGTACATCCCAAGTTTTCAGATAGACAAGACACTGAAAAGGGAGTGCTATGGGTTGGTATTCGGCATCAACAGTTTTGTGGGCACAGTCCTCCAGAGTGTCCTCACTGCCATCGTCATCAACACCAATTCTCTGCAGCTCACCATCACCACGCAGGTACTGCAGTACTCAAGTCATACAGCCGTAGGTCCATGTATTTAACATGTTACACATGCTATGTTATTTCTGAATACATTGTAAATAGAAGATTCAGTATTACCTTTTTTTTTTTTACTTGGGTTATAAAGAGATTTTACAATACATTAGAAATTGGAAATACAAAGGAGAAGAAACTGCGTTTGAATCAATAAATGAGATAAAGACAATTGGCAGTACTAATAAAAAGCCTCAGAAAAAAATAGGCTGTTTGAAGGGCATTTAATGAACATACAGAGGGAGATAGAATATCAGAGACAAAAGGGAATAATTGGATTATTTAACTCACTGATCATCCTCTAATCCTCTCATGTCTTTTCAGTTCCTTATCTACGCCTCGTACTTTGCTGCCATTTCCCTCCTGTTCACAGTCAGAGGTGTGTATACTGTGCTCCACATGCAGCGTCCCGCTGGAGGCAACAGGGCAGAGAGAGCCAGCAACCTGCCAGAGGCCTCACGTCTGTGAAGACCCACATCATCAATTATTACTCCAGCAAAATGAAAAAAAAAATGTTTGGAGATGCTTACATACATGTACATCAATATATGAAATCCAACAAGTGACTGTGGTTGAGTTATTTTTCAGTCTGTCATCAACATGGATTTAAGTCATTGATTCGACAGAAATAATTAAATGTCCAATACCTAAATATGGCCACTAGAGGACACTACCAGCACAATATAAAACAAGAATAACACTACATAGCAGCTCTGGTTCAGGCTGAACACTGAAATATCATACTATAATTATGTAGGTGTATGTTTAAAAGTAAATAGAAATAGTATTACAGAACTCTTACAGGTTTTTGGTTATTCAAAGCTAGGCATCTTAGAACTCTTTACAATATGCTGACATGTTGAAATCTAATATGACATGTCTGAATTCCAATATTCTTATATATATCTTTGTTCACATATGTGTAAATATGCCGGATCCACATGGGTCTAATGTTTGCTCCTTGTGTTTGTGGGACACTTTTGGTTAAGTTTTTTATTTTAAGGAACATTTTTTATGCTATGAGCACCATAAATCAAAAATATATTTACCTCCATTATATACAATTGAGAGCTAGACACCACTAGTAAAATTGTTTATATTTTTTGTGAAAACTGAGCCTTCCAGACATTTTATAGAAATAAGGGAAACAACAGACATTTTGACTTGTCAAAGTAGGAAAAGCTCAGGTGTTACTAATAAAATTAAGAATGGGTCTGTTCTATAAAAATGTCTCAGTGAGCCATGACAGTGTGACCTTAAAACTGAAACAGCTAAAGGGATTTCAGCCATTGTTAATTTCATTATTCACTCTCGTGCTTCCCCTGCTGTGAAAGGTCAAAATGTCTTCTGTGACAAAGGCCCATTGCGATAATGTGTCTCCCTGTGAGAATCGATTCCTGGAACTGATTTTAAGTCCAGTTAACAGAAATTTGCAAAAAAAAGTTATCTATTATTTCAGTACTGTCAGACGGGGGTTAGAATAAGAATTGATAAGTTTTGAATTTGGAGTCTGGAAGGTGCAACGATTATTCTTTCAAGGAAACAGTTAACAGTTCATTTCGAGTAATACATTTGAGAGTTATTCATGTGAATTCAAGCTTCACATAAACCTACAAAAAAGGGTGTGTACAGTGTATTTAGCTGTGGTAAATCATACTGTTGTAAGAGAAAACAAAGGAAACGGGTTCATACAATCATCCTCTAGTATCACACTATCAGCTGTTCAGCAAATAAACAGCAGCTACACTTGCACTGTATTGCAGTTGAGAAAAGAAAGCGACCTGCTGTTCACTCGAGATGGATTTATTGTGTTTTTAATTAATTTTTGTCCACAGGATTACAGTATATGTTTACACAAAGTGCAATCTTAAAGTTCAGTCATCAGAATCTTACAGTAGGTCACTTTGTCAGCAAGATTTCTTAAGGAAAAGATACATTCAACAAAAACAACTGAACAATCAGCCACAATTCAGGTTGTTAGTTTTTTTTTTTTTTTTTAGAATAGTGTCTATAGATTTAAAATATAAACAAATATCATCAGTTCAAATTGGTTTATTTTCTCTTGTATTTATGTTTGCATGCATCAAAAACATTTAAATGCTGCAATACGGTCCTTTTTAGTGTTGAACTAAAAAAGAAATGATCTGGTGCTGCTCACATACAATGTTTATTTTCTTGTGAATAAGAATAGCAGGAGTAGCAGTGACAGCAGTCATCAGCATTCCTCTCGTTTATTGAGTTTTGCTTTTTGGCCTTCTCTTCAAGGCCGTAATCACCTATTAAATATCAGAGGGACCGTTTTCATTCTACCCCTTCTCTGACCCAATTCCCCAAGTCCCACTGGGAGAACTTGGTCAGCTGTTTTTTTTTTTTTTTTAACAAATCCTGGATGATTTTAGTAATGTTACAAGAAAATCATAGACCATAGACTTAAAATTGTAAATGTTTAATTAATCTTTTCGAACTGTCGCCACAATGTACATAGCTAACAAGCTGTACAGGAGCCTACATGCAGTGTTGGCTAAACTGCAAGCTTGCAAATACATACATGTACCTCAATGCCTCCTTAGACCCTCGCACCGCACAAGGAAAAACTCCCTAAAAGAAACCCCACAATTAAAGGGGAAACATGGAAGAAACCTCAGGGAGAGCAACTGAGGAGGGATCCCTCTCTCATGACAGACAGACGTATAGCAGCATAACTAGGGGCTGGTCCAAGGCAAGCCTGAGCCAGCCCTAACTATAAGCTATATCGAAAAGGAAAGTCTTTAGCCTTCTCTTAAATGTGCAGAACCACCTACTAATTCTTTAACACTTTTTTAGCTCACCCTTTTTTGTGTTTTTCCGAAAGAAAGCCTAATGTCACTGTTACTTTTCGTGTTAATTGTTATGACGTCAGATGGTCAAAGCACGGATATTGGGAGTCTTGGCTTGACCGGATACTAGTTTTGTCGAGACTGCAAATGTCATGCAAAAGTTTGAAAGATAGCTCTAAGAGAGGAGTTAGAGCTATCTGTTTTATCTTCAGAAGAACTGTTTCAGTTCGGTCACCGTGTGATCACAGGTTCTTAGTTGTAGTCAAGTAGGAGAAATTGGCTTGTAGAATTTAGAGTTTATAGAAACTACTGTGCCTCCCACACAAAGCTGTTATACAGCCAGCATGTTTGCTGCCACAGGGCCTCTTTCATACTTAATTTTATTCAGCTATTTGCTATTTGAAATAAAAAGCTTGAACAATAGTTTCTCCAATGCTGTTCAGCAAAGGGGCACTCAGGCAACTTCCTTTTTTTATCTTCCATTTTTTTTTTACAGTTACGTGTATGGTCAGTAACGACAGCCAGGGCATTTCCCTTTATAGAGCTATGAGTCAACACTACTGCAGCTCTACAGGTGTGGTCCTTTATATCATGTCATTCCCACTGAGCACGCTGTGAAAAGAAAAAATCTCATGAACCACTGAACAGTCTTTCTACTTGGTCCAACATCTCTTTGGTCTTTGATGGATCAGTTAATAGCCTTTTTTTTTCCAGTCTTGTCTTGTTTTTTTCAAAGCCTGTCACATGAAATCACTTTAAGTGTCACATATGGACATAATTGCTGGCAGCATTTTTGGGGAATGAGTTAATGGGCTGCATTTATACAGTACTTTTTATCTTCGTTCCCTCATTTACACACACACACGCTCAGACAGCTCTAGCAGTAAGCTACCATGCAAAGCCCTGATCGGGAGCAACTTGGGGCTCTGTGTCTATTAGAGGATAACTCGCTGAAGAGTCATCCTGAAGAACTCTTCAGACTTTTTCCCTTCTCCATGGCCCTCGGTAGTAGGTTTAGTTGAGCCAGAAATCCCCACTCTGCTTTTATTATCGTCACTTCCTAATCTGTAATGTGCTGAGTTTGGAGAATCTTTGCTTCGTGAAGACAAAGTCACCTCTGCTCTGCACGTATTCCACATTCACACGATATCATTTTCAAGCAAAATGGCTTCCTGTAATGGAGAAAAGTCTGCTTGCCAGATGAAGCATACTGCTCGAATGTGCTGCAATTTGCCTATACTGGTCCAACCAATCAGGATCCAGGGGGGAAAAAATTGCACCAACAATATTCTATTTTAGTCAGTTTGGGTGATTTGATCTTTATTGATTCAACAACCCGTGACATAATAATAACTAATATGCTGATGAACTGCTGGTGTTGTAGGGGGAAGCCTCCAGTCTTCTCACCCTTTGATCAAAAACTGTGTGGGCGCGCTCACTTGCGTTACTCAAGCACTGCTTGATGCATCACTTTGAAATGTGGGTCTTCCATCTTCTCAATGTATAACATCACCACTTGAGATTGTGCCCCTACAGAATGCCCTTTCATGACAGGCCAGACTGATTGGGGTGTTATTTGGGAATATTACATGGCTGGCACGTGGGTTAACACAAATGATTCATTGGTACATGAAAAGAGCAAAGGGAAGTGATCTGTCAACTGGTGTTTCTGCTAAACATATGATCCATCAGGGCTAGTCCTCCATTCAATCTAATCGCAAATATGACTAGGATTTGCGACACTGAGCCATATCTCCCTCTTTCACCCTCTACCCTCTAAAGTCACCTCATGCTCTCTGGAGGAGGGCATGGATGGCGTTCGTCCCATCTGTTTCATTATGTACTGTGTGTCGCCTACATCCTCCCAAACCCACAATTTCTGTGCAAGCTGTTAGTCTCCCACACCCAAAATCCTAAAATGATGCAGCTATAAACTGAGTAAACACCGGCCATTCAGTAAATGTCAAGACTATCTGTAACAAACTCATATAAAATCATCATATTAAACCACACTTTATGTGAATGTCCAATCAGTGGTGTTGGTAAAGGTAGTCAATCAAAGCGATACATTCCTCAGTGCGTGCTATATTGACTAAGAAAGCTGAGTTCTCCTACTGCAAAAATTGTTCTTCCTTCAATACAGCGCAGTCATTTGATGTGACAGTGACGTAGTTGTTGCCAAGGAAGAACTAAAGGCTATTTCAGCTTGGATTTCTCTGGGTAGCCAATAGATGACGCTCAAAAACCAGATCTTCCTCGTTCTCTTCGCTGGTTTTGCAAACTAGTTACGTTTCCGACAGCTGAACTGGCATCCCAAAATAGGAGTGACCAGGATAGATTTTACAGTGTTTTTGCTGACTCGCATGTTCAGCCGTATTTATTCAAGCCAAAATAAACTGCAGAGGAAATGCAGCGGTGAGAGGCAGAGGTTACGGCGTCAGCAGCGAGGAAATGACCGGCGCGGACCCTCCAGAAGCTGAGCTGCCAAGAGCAAACACTGACGGGTGGGTGATGCCTTTGCTCAAATTGCCCTCCAATGCAATCAAAACAAATCCCTCTCGCCCACATGTTCTGTTTCACTCGGAAATACGTCACAGTGCTCAAGCTAAAGACACTCTGACTGCCATGTCGCTTTGACTTTAGTGTGGCAGGAAAGCCTACACTACAACTGTGATAATAGAAAGGCTGACGCGGTTAATAAGGGTTTGTTTTTTTTCGTGACATTGGAGGAGTGGTCCCTGGAAGGGGTTACATAAGGACATTTTGTGTCTTTATGAACCTTTTATGAAGCCATTTAAAAAATCTGAGTCAGCCACAGCCCTACTTGCCACCTTGATTATAGACAAGGTTTCAAAAATCACAAAGTGATCGCTGGCGATAGAACACTACAGAGGCTAAAATGGTTCACCTCTCTGATCAGATAACTGTTGTTCGGATCATATACCGTGTCATGTGCCGGGCCACGCAAAATGTCCAGATGTACCAACGGTGACAGAAGAGAGGGATAGCAGGTTCTTAAGCTCCGCTGAAAATGGCTGAGCCCCCCTCTTTTTGTTTGCATTTCATTTGATTCTAAATTCACGGAATTATTTGTGCTTGTGTAGTTGTATAATACAATTTTTTTTTAGCAACGTGCATTTAAATTATTTTGCATATTAGCCTTATTAGCATTGTATCTGTTTTTTCTGTAGTAGTATTATTTGTTATTGTTTGTTGCGTCATAATTGATTGGCAACTGCTATGAACAATCTAGGCCCCCCGTAAACTCCCCCAATCACAATTGTTCTGCCGCCGCTGTTGAGGAGTACCAGGTATTATTACATCCCTGAACCTATTTGAGCAGTTATGTAACCCTCCTTTCTTGTGTAACGGCTTCATTGTGTAAACCATAATTACGAGGATGAGGGGGAACAGAAGGGAAAACACTCCAGAAGGAACCTTAATATCAGTCAAAAAATGAAATAACCTATCACTAAGAATGAACAAAATCGAGTTTTATATTTACCAGCCCATTACCAACCAACCAAAGTGGTGGAGCAACAGACAGACAGACCTGCTGCTAGCATGGCTAATACAGTTGTGTTGGGGGATCGATCCACAGGAAGCAAAGACATTATAGAGGTGTTCCTTCTTATATGTCTAGTCTTCAGATCTTAAGAAATGCCATTTGCAACGTGTAAAATACCAAACAGAGCCAGTGCATGTCAGAATATGTGAGAGACTAATTACTAGCTGAAGGAAGGAGGTGCGAAATCTTTGCTTCCGGTAGATTTCCGATTCCTCATCCAGAGAGAACGGTGTCTGACTGGACAACCTACAATACAAGCAGTTGCAGCGTCATGAAGGTCACACATCCTTGATAAACTATGTGGGTGAAGAATTATTTTCATCACATCCTTTTGTGGCCTGTTTCCTCGCAATTGAAAAGGGCTTTGAATCACGCATAGTTTGAGTTTCTGCTCACTGCTGGAAAAATTGTTGTGTAAACTGTAATTTTAAGAGCTCTTAGCTCTCTCAGCTGCGAAGGTTCATGACAAAGACATTTGCTTTTAGCAAGTTGCTTTTTGAAGGCATAATGGGTAATTCAGGGGATACATTTGTCAGAATTGCCAGGTGCGACCTTCTTTCCTACTACTGTTTTACTCATGACGGAAGTGAACCAAATCTTTTTTTTCAGAAGGGTATTTGCTTTCACTAACTGCCCAACGACTACTGCGGGTAGGTTATCTAATCTGCTATGAAGATTCAAAAAACCTTTTTTCTTCAATGTATAATGAATACCTTGTGCAGCTTACATGTAGAAATATACTGTACTTTTGTAATCATTTCAGAAATTCAGCAGAGTATACAGCCAAATTAAAATGTTAAAATCCTCCATATATTAACTACTGGTTAGTCTGAATCTTTTCAAACACCCCAAGTTATTCCCTTGTCTTGACATCCAATGCCTTCTCTTAATTACTAGATTGCTTTTTTTTAAAACATTTATAGTATTTAATTTTATATTTAACAATATATAATAATTATATTTGTTTTTTTAACGGTTTTTGGCCATGGCCGTGCCTCAGTAATGTTCCCTTGTGTCTCTGGGCCTTTCTCATTTCTCGATTTTGTGCCTCCTCGATCCTCCGGCTTGTGACCGGGAAATTGATCTCAGCGCTACATCTTGAAGGACATCCAAATTCTTAAAATGCATCCGGAGGAGCGAGGAGGCTTGCCAGAGGAGCTTTGAACCAGGATACTCCGGAGTATCCTCTGCTGAAGTGTTCTCGCCACCGTGGCGTACAAAAGAACTGTGACAACTAAAACAAGCAGTGAAGTAGTAACATGACAAAGCATAGAGAGCCAGAGTAAATAAGTCAAATTTAACAAGCTATTTCTTCATCCACACACTGTTGCCACAGCGTAGGGAAGCACTTCGCTATCGCCAAATGAGTGACAACTTAATGCGGCTCATTTTCTGTAACCAGTGTAGCATCAAAGCAAGGCCGAATTACGCCATGCTTTAATGCTATCGCCTACTGGTTAGAGAAAATGAGCTGAACAGTATGCTGGTGGCCAGCGCTGGGTCGGTTCCTCCGCCTCACTCCCCGCCGCTCCAGATGAGGACAAGCTACCTAGATAACTGGCCAGCCAGCCATTCATCTCCCGAGCTGCATCGACGCAACCTCCGTCTACCATGCCGCCTTGCCATCTCCATTTTCCTGCCGTCTCCAGTCAGTTATCGTCGCCAACAAAGTATGCACACTAGCTGTACTCTCTCTGAGTTCATGTCATACAACATACTGTTAGGGCCTGGGTATACTCTGAACAAGATGCTTGTCGAATTGTCTAACAGCGTCTGAAAACTTTGGAAACCGACGGACATGCACAATTTACACAGCAATTGGTGTGCAGAGATGAATAGAAACTACTTAGGACCTGCCTAACAATAATATTATAAAATATATAATCAGAATAATATAATAAAAAATGTCTGGGAGTTCCGCCCAGTTGTCTTGAAGCAAAGCAGGGTAGGGGCACATCATTATTAAGGAATAACATTTATATATATATATATATATATATAATATATGATACTGTCAGATTTTCATTCGGTCTTTGATTTACTTCCCCAATAGAAAGATGGTGTTAATTGCTCAAGCTGTAAAAATATCACACCACCCTTTAAAACTCTGTTAATGTGTGTGTGTGTGTGTGTGTGTGTGTGTGTGTGTGTGTGCCTGAAACTGAGGAGAGAGACACAGAAGGATAGACTTTGTGTGTGTGTGCGTGTGCGTGTGTTTGTGTGTGTGTTTTTTTTATGTAACATTTGGTCTATTCAGTAGCAAGAATTATCTTTCCTCTGCCAGGTCGCCTCCTCCACACTCTCAGCTCCGAGCAGATCATATCTTCCTCTTCAGATTGTAATAAGATAAATGTTCTGCACTCCTTTTTCATTCTATGCACTGCGCTAATGCTTGTCGCATATCATCTTCCATGATGTTCTTGGGTCCAAACAAACAAAGGTGCAATTGCAATGTCTGTGTGCTTTGTGTACATACAATTTGCTTGCTTGCAGAAAGAACACAATTTTTTTTTCATGGTACCTCCTGAGTGCTAGTTTGCACGTGTACACTGTAGATGCTGTATTACGTAAGATCTCTCTGTGCACAGATGCACATATGGCAGCGAATCTGTTGTGGTCTGGGCTTCTAGACAATAAAATACATAGCAGTTTACTGTATATGATCATATGTAAAATACTTACTCTTGCCCAATAATTAACCCTCTTTTGTAGTCTTTATCCCCTTGTCATTATTCCTTTTGTATTTTTCTGCAAAATGTTTACATAATGTAATACACCTGTCAATTAACTTTCCGTTTAAAAGTTCAATGCATAAGATATGCCAGAATTTACACTTAAAACATAAAAAAAAAGTTATCAACAGAATGTAATGAGGTAACAGTGTTGACGTTATGCGAAAGACATCTATGTATTGTGTTGCAGAGATATCTACTGAAATTAGCATGCTAACTGACTAGCGCCGGCTCGTAACGTCTAGGAGGTGATAGTGAGTCACTGTAGCGCCAGTCTGCCCTCAGTACAGAGGGAGAAGAAGTGTAGCTGCCTGACTCGGGCATATTTAGGCTATGTCAATGTCTGTTGGTGCCGTTACACAGGTTAGACCCAGCATTCTGTTTCACCCGGTCTCGGGATATTCGCCTGCCATATCCGAGCCGCCGGAGCTTTTGCACGTTCCGTTCCCGTGAGGCAGTACTATGTCGGCGCGCAGGACGAAACAAAAACACGAGTCGTTTCCTCGTCTCTGCCGCCCCGGACCTAAGCCAACATTCGAACTATCAAAATATAACGTTACACGAATCGTACAGCCCCCAGTGCCACAGAAAACACATGCTATCCAAGCCCCACATGAAGGACAAACTACTACAACTAAAATATAAACAGGTTAACATAATGTAGTTTTTTAGTTTTTTTTAACTGATGGTTTTGATTATTGATGAATTTAGATTGTATGAACCCAGTGTTAGAGGTGAAATACTGCCCCCTATTTCTTTGGAGCAGGTGGCTTGGAATTACACATTGAACCTTTAATAGTGCAGTTTATATAATATCATAACACAGTGAAAAATTACCATCAAGTTCTGAGTGCCAAGTTAACATCTTCAAATGTCTTGCTTTGTCCACTTAAGAGGGGAAAACCTCAAAATATTCAATTTACAATGCAACTTATTCTTTTTTTAAGCAAAAAGCTGATAAATGTTGAGCGATTAATCAACTAGTTCTTTCAGCACAAAAATAAAAGCCAATGTTTTATTCATTGTTTTAACCATCGACAGCCTTTTTCCACACCTCATCTTGCATCCACCCTAGCTCCCCTCCTGCACTACACATTCATGTTTCCATCTCTTCAACCACAACATCACTGAACAGCACTTCTCCACTTCACAGATGTGCTCGGGTTGTCCTTGGAGATTTCCCTGTGCAAACAAAGCTCTCTTCCCCCTCTCTCTCCGTCTCTCTCTGATTCCACCCCCTCTGCCTCTCTCTCTATCCAACTCGGCTGCTCTCTCCCCCCACAATTTCACACCAATGAGCATGTCGTGTGTAGCTCCCACTCGCTGGCATCTGAAACACTAGATATCTTCGGTTCCGTGCTGTACAGATTCATACAAATACACACCAGCATTGGCTAGACGGAGGCTGCGTTCTGCCAAAACACACGTTGGGGATAGGCTGTGATAAATAAGAAGGGGAGAAAGAGTCCAGCATCTCTCGCACACACAAGACTCAAGGTAAAGGATCCATATTCATTTATTGGATGACAACGAGTTATGTAATTCTGCTGTGCACACAGAGCTTATAGGCATTATGTGGGTCTTTTCAGAGAGGTTCACAGGGTTGATTATTATCTGCTGCTTGGAATGGAGGCTGATTGTTACATCAATAAAAACAATGTTGATGGAGTGATTTGACGTCTATGTGGCTAATATTGCAAAACAGTAATCAAACTATTGGAAAAGAGAAATAAGCCGCATTCAAGTCTTTTCACCTATTATCCAGCTAATGTTAAAGGTTGTTTGTGTACACTCTGTGTGGCTGCATGTCACATTTCTATCTAAGTGATTTCTTATTATTGCATGCTTTCACTCCCATTTCCTGTGAACACTATTGAAAATCAGTTTACACCCTTGCACCTTCCCTGCCTTGACGCTGAAAGTTCCGAGGGCTTTTCAGTCCAGCAAATGTCACTCATCAGAGCTATCAAAGATGGAGGTGGGCTTTGAAGCCCACACAAGTGCCACCTCCATAACATTAAGATGTTTCACTTGTGAACCCTTCCACTCCTACTTACCTATTGACCATGATACTTGTTATATGTGATTAAATGTTATGTACAAGACATTCAGAAAACATTTACGTTGTTATGTAGAGATATAGTGGAGTAATGTCGTCCTGTGCAGAGAATGAAGTCCCTCCGTGTGTGTTGTGATCCGAGCATCTCTGTGTTTCCTGTCGCGCGTAAATGATAGCGCTCATACGGCCGTTACCGCTGATAACGCCATCCTGTTGAGGCGTAACCCCCACCTGCCGTCCCACCTCAAGTTCACACTGCTAGCTCTGTCAGCACTGTGGTCATTGTTTTTATTATTTATGCTGTTGGCAGTGTTAGTTGCTAGCCGCCGGCTCAGCCATGTTGAGAGCCGTGTGGAGGCAATCCCTCAATCACAAATATGCTCTGAATTCAGTGTAGAGCACCTATAAGTGTTAATAAGTAAGCATTAAAGGTACTAGTAGGAGGCTGTGCTAAGCTAAGCTAGGTGGCTGCTGACGATCGTTTCTTCTAGAGTGGTGTCAATCCTTTCGCCAATTCTCAAATAAGCAAATACATTTTATCCCCCAAAATGTCTTGTTGTATTTCTTTAACCAATTGCTTTGATTTCCCTAAACATAACAATATAATTTTGATTAGCATGAGTTACCAAGAGTAGAATTTTTAGGAAAACAAATTAAATAAAATGCACACATGTTCGAGATGAACATGTTGTGTTGTTAGTAGGTTGTTACATTCTTAAATTGATAAATAAGGCTGCAAATAGGGCCATTATTTCCATTATCAATTAATCTGCCGATTATTTTCTTGTTTAACCATTTGGTTTGTCAAAGTACAAGGATATGTCTTAATATGTCTTGTTTTGTCAGTCCAAAACCAGAAGAAATTCAGTTTTATATGATAGAAAACAGAGAAAAGAAGGAAATCTCCATATTTGAGGAGCTGAAAACAGCATTTTCTGACATATTTGCATGAAAAATGACAAAGATTTCATGGATTATCAAAATAGTTGGCAATGTTTTTCTGTTGATCAACTAATCTATAAATCGAGTTATTGTTGCTGCTCTATTGCTATAGTGTAAGTCATTGGCGTAGCTCTGCTAGTGACCTTTGTTGCATGTCGCACCACCTGCTCCCTCGTCATGTTTTCTGCCTATCCCTGCTGTTAACTGTCAGACAAAATGGCCAAAAATTTCATAAAAACGGCATTACATTTCCTACAAATGTTATTTGGTCATCCACAGTAGTTGTACAGTATATACATGTAATTCTTAAGCGACCTGATTCTGCAAAGACAACGTGCAGTTGATTTTTTATATTTTTTTATGCTGTTAGTGGCACAAAAACTAATTATTCTATTCTACTCTAAAATGTTGTTGTAAACTGTCTAAGAGATAATTGATTCTAGGCCTACTGTCACAGTGTTCAGCAGTATTGTCACCACATGAGGTGACTCAAGCATGAGAGCTAGCAGTACTGTAGCTCAACAGTACAAATCCACGTTGCCTACATGCATACGTGTGCTACATACATACTGTATGACTGAACAGTTTGAAATACTACCTGAGAAATGCTTTCAGTGTTGGCAATGCAAAATGAATATCCGAAACAAAGTGATTACATAAAGGAAGGATGAGCGAACGAAGCAGTGTTAAGGAAAGATAATCAAAAAAACACTTGAGTAGTGTATATCTGCATCTCAGGGTTTGCTACACGTGGTGGTGAGGGTGACTGGTCGAATGTGCTAATCCATCTGAAATATCCAGAATGTTTACAAACACGACAGCCACATGCAACATTAAAAATCTACGGTTTGCATGTATATTTCTCTTCCAGACTCCAAAGGATGGTTATATCTCGTTAGCAAAAGCCAACCACAGCCCCTAAATAATAAATACCTTCTCAGCTGTTAATTGTCAGTGTCCTTATCCTAACAAAACTCCAAATAAGAAATTCAGCAAGACCATACAAAAGCCCAGTCACATCCCATCATGTTTGGATAAAGCCTACAGTAGATGACAAGCTCTAATTTTCTCACCGAGCAAAATGTTCTCCAGAAGCTAATGCAAGTCAGTGGTGCGCCCTTATTATCCTGAAAACCCCTGGCACGCATGTGCTTTTAATAGTCCCATCCAGTCAGTGACAGGCAGATTTACTTTAGTGTAATCTGACACAGCGCTGAGTGAAACCCATGGCCAAAGATTGGGAAACCTTGTCTGCCCTCCATTTACCTCTAAGGTGAGTGAGAGCAGTAAGAGCTTTAAGCAGTTTTGAGATTTGGTTAAAAGCTGATTATTTTGTCAATGATTGATTTTAGTTATTTAACTCACCTGAAAGTTAAAGAACTAATCCATGTTTTTTTTAATTGAAGATGTATGAAAGACATACGAAATATGTCACTCGTAGTGACAAACCCAGAGTGAATTATCTCCTGACCTTTTGGTTTTACAGCACATTTACTGTATGGCTCACTGTTACCGCTCTAACCAACCTTTCTTCTAGCACGGCAGACAATGGTTTTCACCCAAAAAAAAGTCTAAAAAAACAGATTTTTTGCTGAGGTTTTGTTGCTGTGCAGGCAGCGTACAAAGCTACTGATTGGCTGGTAAACTAATGCTGCATTTCCACTTCATGGTACAACACAGCTTTACTCAACTTGACTCGCTTTTCTTTTTCTTTTTAGCTTTTTCATGAGCAAAAGTTGTGGATAGTACCTGGTACTTTTTTTGGTGTCACTTCAGTCGAGGTTCCAAGCGAGCTGAGCCAATACTAAAAGGTGTATTGGCTCAAAGGTGTATTACTGCAGACCACTGATTGGTCGGAGAGAATCGCCACTCACTATTTTTAAATAGCCAAGCTAGCGACAATAGCGGCCGCAATCTTTTATTCACTCGACCTAGATATGCATTTCGCAAAACTACGCTCTACAAAAAAAAAGATTAGTGCTGCTTCAACTATTGTCTTACTAGACAATGGCTAATGCGCTTGTCGAATGGCCAGTCATGGCGCTTTAGCTAATGCTTGGTGTAGTGTCAAGCTCAGGATATATTATGCTTCAGACTTGTTAGTGAGCTAGCAAACTGTTCTGCATGGCTCCAAAGTAGGAAGAAAACTTAAAGATATTTTTTCTGTAACATTATTCACAATTTGGAGAAGCAATTACCTTATCAGGCGACTGACTTGCACTCCAAAGATTGTTAAAAAATCGAATAGTGGTGTCCAATATTTTTAAATGACCCTCCTGCAACAGTGGATAAAAAGCAATTTGCAAACACCACATGATGTCACAGCTCAGCTTTGCTTATCACATCCGTGCACAGTAGCGTGATGACAGTGTTGTTAATGTGCAGAACTTCATTTAATCTTCATTAGCAGAAACCACTCATTTGTCTATCGAGAATGATTCATTTATAATGTGCCCCCAGGTTTTCCCCGCTGACTGTACCATATGCACCTGACACAGTTAACATGAAACAGTTTACTCGCTGGCTGTTCCCAAACCAGCTGCTTACATATTACAAAGAGGCTCTCCACATCTAGGACGGAAACAAGCATCCCAGACTGTCAAAATGGAGCCCAAAACACAAAATGTTTTTCTACCTTTTTAACAGATGTAAACAGCTATCAATAAGTAAGCATATACATCCCATACAGAGTACAATACAGATGTATATTCATTTCCATTTGGTTTTTCATCATAGGCATTACTTCCATACATTGCAGTCATTATCCTCAGCACTGTTATATTTATATCTTTTCACTAATAAATTATAAAAAATATCATAGAAAAATATAAACATAAATGTGCCTTTAATATAGTAGACTGGTAACGTGTTCATTGCGTTCCATGTCTTTCATCTGGTGCACACTGGGACACGCTCCAGCCTGTGAATAGGCATAGATATACATATAGATACATATAGAAAAGGTAAATATAGGTGGATGGATAGACACAAAATAGCTGACCATCTTAATAGCATTTATTGTATATTTTGTAAACATACCTCCTACACCCAAGCTACTTTTTCTCCTGCCTGGTCAAAGCACATTTTAAAATCCCAATAAAAAAATAAATAGAGTGCTGGATAGAGTCTAATAATATTTCATATGGGGGAATAACAATACTGAGTTAAAACATGGTTACAACAACAACAACAACAACGTTAATAAAAGCGTTTACAAGCTTTTACATGTTTGTCAGTGCAAGTCTGAAAAAAAAGCAGCAACAGCACAACACCTGCAGGCGGGAGAGTAACAAATTAAAATGAACACGAGTGTACCTCGGTGGAAAGAGGACAAAATCCTGAACATAGTAATATTTCTATAGCAGATAGGCAATCTTTTCCAGTTTGCCAAACAAGCCACAGAGATATATAATGCACCATGTGCCTGTCAGGCTTGCACAGTACATTTCTATTCTATTGGAGATTAAATTATAAGCTTTTGAACCTCGTGAACTGGACACAGATTAAGTTGATACGAAATAAATAGATAGAGTAGGGCCTGCACGGCGGGGAAGTGACATTAATCTAACCGTACATAAGAGTGTACCTTTCTGAGTAGAAAATAGATGAAAATAGTATCGTGGTGTTATGTGCTGAAAAGCCCCCGGCAGCTTTATCCCAGGTTGACCCATCAGAGTGTGGGAGTGAGCAATGTGCTCAGGTGACATCATAGGGGGACTCAGGGGAGTGAGGGACCTCTGAGTTTTAAGGGACATGGTGCAAAGTAAGGATCATGATTCACTAGTCCAAAGTTTTAGGTCTATTACTTTTTTTTTTCTTCTAATATTCTGTCCCCATTTTGGACATTATGTTATTGTAGGTGGACATAAAAGAAACAACTTATTATTATTATTATTATTTTTAAGATTTAAAAAATAAAGCATAATTATTTTAAATATTCCAAAACTAGTTAATACTAAATTGAAAGAAAAAAAAAGTGGAAAATTGCGAGTTAAAATGAGTTTCTGAACATACCACCACAGAAATCCCTTTGAACTGTTAACATTTTTATTTCATTTTGTGGAACAGGGGCCAGATGTACAGTATGTCACTCAAAAGTAGACCCAAAGACCGACATACTGTAACTGTTATTTGCTTTAAAATAATATTCTGTTTTATAAATCCCTTCATGCGGAAGCGCTCTTAACCAGGTTGCATATGAATGCTGCTGCCTGTTCCACCTATCAGTGAAAAGAAGAGCAGAGTAGTGTAATTCTACCGATTGTGCCACGTCTGCGAGGTTCCCCAACAATGTCAGACCAGCTGAACGTGTGACTATTACTCACAGCTGAGGCTATATATGGCACCTGTTCATTAATTTATCACAAGTACCAGTGAGCCATGGTGGTGAGAACTCAATCATTAATATTACACATCAAAAAGATAATCAATGATTCAGTTTGAAGCACTGTTATCGAAACAGAAACTGCTTAAAAAAAGGAAAAAGAACAATCACATAATGAAACTAGAATGGCACTCGGAAAGCACAGACCTCCGCCAAGGCCAATGCTTCACTCACATGCTCCTCGGATGGTCCCATTTCCCGAGTTGTGAAGTCCTTCTTCCCTCTTTGGTGCGTTCATGAGCAAAGAAGATATGTTGTATTGTATTGCTCAGGTCATTTGAACAACTCGTTGACAGCTGTTTCCGTGAATCTTCCAAGTGGGGAACTCTATTTATTCATTCATATTTATCCGGACACCACATGAATGCAGCATTATATGCCCTTCTCGCAATGTTAATGAAAGTGAAACTTGATGCATATGTCCAACCCATGAATCGAATAGACTACAAAACTTCATGGGTTCTTCCTTGGCCCACCCTTCCAAATTTGATGAAAGTCGGTAGAGTTGTTTTTCCGTCATTCTGCTGACAGACAAATAAACAAACCGAATACATGGCCTCCTTGGCGGAGGTAATAAAATAATGCCTCTGATGAATGATAAAATTGACCACATAAAGTAATACATCATATTATTATTATTATTATTATTATTATAATTGTGTATTTGACTGACATTTTATGAAGTGCTGTGTACACATTTTTTTTTTTAATTTTAAAGTGTATTTGTAAAGGGACAGGTATGTAGCTTAAACCAATGCCACACAACACAGCATTTAGCCCAAGCTAATTTGCATTTCCCGTCCCTAGATGACATATTATGATAATGCTTGCGTGTGGGAAAGACAATTTCTCTAGCTAGCTGTCCTTGACACAACAAAACTCTGATTACTGTAAACAGCACTGACCAGTGTCCTCCGGCAAAGGGAAAATACACGCAAATATAATCTACTCCGATTAAAAGATCTGTTAATGGTTCAGAAAAAGCTCCTCATTTTCACTTTTACCAACGTTCAATATCAGATTTTGGCTTGTATGCTTTTTACAACACATGGGCACAAGGAGAGAAGAGTTAGAGAGAGGCAATGGTGTTTGTAGCTGCAGGCGCTTCTGGCTCAGAGTAGCAGCTGGCGGCTCCTCTGGGCAGAGTGTGTTGGGGATAGTCCTGTCTTGAAACCTACCTGAGCACAACAGAAGTCTGCGAGGACTGAAATAAACCACGGTGCATCTTAAATAGCCTGACAACAGTTAAAACTATGTCTTACAATAATTGGACACTAAAAGCCAGATAATAAATGTGTTTACATCTAGAAACATTTAGGATTGTTAGCGCCAACAATTTAAAAAATGTCCAGCACTAGAATTTAAACATCTGTTAATTGTAACCCTAACCCAACCTCTCGTGTCACTTCTGTTTCCAAAAACCAAGATGGTAACGACCAAAAGGCATTTGGTTGAGTATTTTTGACCCTGCGTTCTCAGCACAACAAGGCCACACAGTGTAATAGAAGCAAAGCACCCGACACAGCTCAGTGGTTCCGCAGCGATAAGACAAGGGAATGATCCTGTTTTAATGTGTGTGAAGAAGTGGAGGAGGGGCAGAGAGCTGACAGTGAGTGAGTGGATTAATTAACAAGTTCATGAATTAGAATGAATTAATGGATATGTGAGAGACAGCTACTAATAAGTGAGGATGTGGAGAAGAGGAGGACAGGCCCAGTGGTATTATAAAGGGTTGGAGTGAACATATTAGGAAGAACATTCACAAACATTGTCTGAAATTTGGAGAAACTATGCTTATTTGCTGACTTGCCAAGAGTTAGATGAGAAGATTAATACCACTCATGTCTCTACGGTAAATATGAAGCCATTTACCACAAATTGTGTGTACTTTAAATCACTGCTATTAGATTTTTGAATGTTTTACTATTATTATTGCTATTTTTTTAGTTGGTGATCGTTTAGTTGGTGTAAGTGCTCGTAGTGACAGTGTCGTTATGTGTACTGTATACAAATGTTCAATTGAAATGATTTCTATAGGACTCAGTTTGGTAATTTTGTAGATGATGTTATCCGCACTATATTGAGAGAATACATGACGTATGCTGTACAATTATACAAATACAACATACATTTGGGACAAAAACGTCATCTGCCAAAACTCAACCAAAACGTCAATGTCGACATCATATGCGTACCAGACCATCCATGCATACCATGTTGTGTAGAGTATACATCAAATAATCAATACTATCCACCTATTGGCTCCAAGCACATTTTCTGCAATTTGTAAGCAGAAGATAACGCATATTCATTAGATTTTTTTTCTGTATCTAATCTATTCATTATTATACAAATTCTGTTGTATAATCACTTTGTAGCATGTCAGCGAACACAGCGTTAGAACTGCCGGGTGTCTTCTGTCAGCATCCAGAAATGAGGACATTGAGGGAAATCTGAAAACCTGCATTGCAGCAAGTTAGGTAACATCAAAGAAGATGTTCAAACACACACACTCACACACACAAATTCCACAATCTAGTTTTTTTTTTTTTTACTTCCTCAACCCCAACAGGCATCTCAGACATCGGGGGTCTAGCGGATGTTGCTTGTACTTTTAGATTCATAAGGCGTACTTGTGTATATCTGAGACATTAGAGCGCTGTTGCTGTTTTTAGCCTTTTTCCTCCAGGAGCAGGCCTTGCTGCATGGCTGAATAGAACATGCACTGCTTCCTCCTGACTACATGGATTTGTCAGGGATTTTTATAAATAGCTCAGCAGCAGCACGTGTCTGCACCCTACTGCAAGATACAGATTTGACAAGAGAGACGAGGAGAGAGGGCATAACAGGAGGAAGGAGAGAGGTCTGTTGTCATGTTATTGGCAGTTTGGCACTCTCCATAGAACATGCTGACACACATACAAATTCGATCATAATATGTTTTTTTGAAGGCTGGTTTCCACCTCCCAATATTAATATATGAAAGCTGCTGTCCAATATGTAAATATGTTTTTTTATTTTTTTTATTTCCATGTGTTCATGCCACATAAGATTTCAGGGCCACATGGAATTATATGGAATTTGAAGCACTAATTGCATTGTGTTGATTCATATACAATTTGTGTGGAACAACCTAACATTTTTGACTAATTTCCGGTCTTTGTAATGATCCAATCCGTGAATAAGAGCGCCTACACAACGGCACAGTTTGAGGCAAAGGGAGCTTAAGAAGCATAACTCAGTGGCGGAGTCTGACTGAGATAAAGCCATCAACAAGGGCAAGTCAAGCCAAGTTTATTAGTGCTGCCCCTTCCAGCAACGAGGCAACTGAAAGTGGTTTACGTAAGACATAAAAAAAAGGCATTAAGAGATAGATAAATTAAAACATAAAGCAATATTAAAAAAGACATGTTAAAAAAAATTATAAAATAGGCTAAAAGTTTCAAAAAGATAAAAACACATCAAACAGAAGATACAATTGCAGTGATAAGAGTTTTTATGAATGAAAAGTCAGAAATGTAGCCATAGGTTTAAGCCTTGATTTTAAAGAACTGAGAGTAAAGCATACCTCAACAAACAAACAAGCAAGGACATAACATCAATATGGTCGCAGTGCTGAAATAGAAACATCGATTTTATAAAAATAAAGAGACATCAGCACAACCTTTTAATGTGTGATATCTACTTGCCATATAGCCATGAAATGTGATACGAGTATTCATGGTTCTAAGAGGATGGATCTTAATTGATGTAAAAATCTCATCAGAAGATCCAGTCAGTATCTTTTCTGGAGCCTTTCCTCAGTCTTCCTTCGCAGATGGAGTTGCCTTACCAGCTTGATTCTCGCGATATCACACAAATCCTTCTTGTCAGTCTTTAAGTAATGCGTGTGTGTCTGGCCAGCCAGTGTCGCATGAGGAGCTCCCTGTAGCTATGGCCGTGGTTAAGAAGTGCGTGATGTGATGCGAAGAGGCGACTGTTCGTTGAAAACGACAATGGCGGCTCTTAAAGAGGTTAGCATACATGCCGCAATCACGGTTATATCAGAACTAGAGAGTATTTTTCATAGGGCACTGAAGGCTTTTTTTTCGGTGGAAAAGGTGATTTCGCTCTTCTCCCGACTGGCTTTAGTAAGTGGAGTTTGATTGACAGATGGTTCACATGTATTTTTCAAAAGTGCCTGCCCTTTTCCATACAGTTTCCAATGATGGCTTCTCAGATGTTTCTGTGTAAACGAACGTTTCTGGCCCGTCAGGTTACGAGTTGCCCAGCTGTCATAAAATGTTTACAGGTTTATAAATATTTAGCTCAAGAAAAGCTACTAAATGGACCTTGTGTTGAGATGGTTTTGTTTACTACAGTTTCCAACTACTATTATAAAACAGCATAAACTGACTAATGACTAGAATGCCCTGAAATTTGCTGAGAAAAATCCTGTTCCCCTGAGGATGTCTTCACTTAATTTTAGTGATGCGTTGACCTTTTCTCTGGCGTTGTCCTAACAACACTCTTTTATAGCCTTCTACAAGTCTATAGAGAAATATGACGTAGAACTTGACCAACGCTGGTGAACTTTAAATCTGTATTCTATAAATAGTCTGCTACACTCGAAATATCTCTGCTCATTATTTTTTCAATCCTCTAAAAATAACTCTACATTAACAAATGAAGTGCACCTTGAGATTATGACTCACACAGCCGACACGCAAACTACCCTTCCAGTCCAGTGCATCTGTTTTATATATAACATCTGATACATAACATGGGTGTATCTGGGGCAGACGGCTTCATATCTACAGTGCATTCAAGACAAGCTGCACAAACATCAGTGTTTCACTTCATCAGATTTATTTTTGGTTGGTTAGAAAAGCTTCTGAAAAGGCATGCAAACCATTCACTCTCCACTAAAACCTGAACAAATGCTTGTTACTGGAGAGTGTAACAGGATTCATTTGTGTTTTTTTTTTCTCTATGCAATAACACATATATTTACGTCTCTGCTACTCACACTTGATGAAAGCAGACCATCACATTTTTGCATGTTAAGGCAATATCAGAAACCTGATATATTACTCCAATGAAATCACAAAACGCACCTGCTGTCTCTCATGCACACACACACACACACACACACACACACACACACATATAATACTTCAAAACAACCTGTCAGAGGTAGATGGAGAACACAAAGTGACATTTTAAAGGGCCTTGGTATTCATGTGGTGGATGAAGTCCATTAATTCCAGCAAATGGCTTTTCAGGTTGCTAATAAAGAGTACATTTCATGCAATGTTCCCAATTCATGGTCCAAGCATCAAAACAATCCACTGCTCCAGCTATTACTACTGCCCTGATATCATCCAAGAGACAGGAATACTTAAGATGAAGGGACAAATGCTATGAAAGGATGGATGGATAAATCAAAAACAGATACGATAAGATGAGATAAGATAAGTTGTTTTAGTCAAGCGTGTCATCGTCCATTAGATTACTCCGGAGACTTTTACAGAACAGATCTGTCACAAAAATAAAGGTAAATATAGGTTTCTTATATGGGAATGAAGCATGTTTCTGATGATTGCACAGTAAACCTTTATGCCTGTGTCTATTAAGATATATTTTATTATCAAGTTGCGCACTTGACCTGAAAACAAATTGATTGCAGTTTTGATTCAACGATTAAAAAAATTCTTATTCTCATATTTTCTCATATGTATATATACTGTATATAATGTTTGTAAATGTAAAACAGATTGTCATTGTGGTTTGCGTTTCAGTAAAGGAGATAAATATCGTCCTCATCACTCTGTACTATGTGAAAAAGTAGCAACAACAAGAGAACTACATTCAATCTTTTTTTATTTATAAAGGTCTCCAAAAAAAGCTGCTTCAGTCTATCACTTGTCTTCTCACATTTAGGAGGCCGATTTTAAACGTAAAAGTAAGCGACACTTTCATGTTGTAGGGTTCTCTTATTAAGGTAGAACACAAATAAAGCCCCCTATTGAGGTACCTTGTTTGAGGTTCAACGAATAAATTAACTTAAAAGGAATACTTGGAAAGATTTTGCGAAAAATCTTATTTGCTTTCTGGAGGAGAGTTAAATAAAAAAGGTTGATACACTTGTAAATCTAGTCTGAAGCTCACTAATTCAAACGTTATATCTTGATTGTGTAATCAAAACAAAGTCAAGAATATGGTCTGGCACATAACTGCCCGTAAATGGCGAATGTATTGTTTATGTATGGATTAAACATTAAAGGTTTGGTACCATTATTTTAATTTTTTTATCATTCACTCATAGAGCAATTACATTTCACAGTTGAAATCACCAAAATACTTTTGCTTTATTATTGTAAAAGGATTAGAAATCCTAATGACATTGAAAAGTATTCATTCAGTATTCATTCATGCATTCGTTTGTTTGTTTTACTGTTCTCAATTTACACTGACATGGCCCTTCACATTTAAGAGTGAAGCTTGGATGATTTTACCTGAATGTGTGAAGACTCTGTCTGGCAATCCATCCAATGGGTTTCATTCGTGTTTCCTGTGAAACAGACCTACTTTTACTAAAGATTTTTGGCGTTTGATGGAGCATCTTTACGACAGTGCCCCATCTGGAGTGACCAACGTATCCCCGAGAAGGGAAGGACAAGTTCATGACAGCAGCCGTATACAAATAAGATTGGACGGATTGTGATGAGAGATGGGGATATGGTTCATCTCAGTGCATATACATCTCAGATTAAGGGGAGGAAAAACAATTTAAGTGCAATCTTAAAAGACGATCCCTAAAAATGTAATTTTCTATTTTCTATTGCCAACAAAGATAATAAACTTGTTTTTAATATTTTATTCTGTTTGATAATTATAGCTGTTAGCATGCAGTGACCTAGCGCAACAATAACATTGATGATTAATAAAATAGCTAAACAGTTAAGTAGCTATGACATCTATAGACATAGAAATACAGCAAGCATGTGGCTACAAAGCATATTGTGAGTTAATGCACGCTGGATAGAGTTACTGAGATTACTAGAGACAGTGTTGCCTCCATATCTCTGCCTCATCTAAATTGCAGTCATGAATTGTTGCATAGGAGGTTTTCTTCAACTCTACACTCAAGAAATCTTATCAGGGTGTGAATTTGAGTATCAGGGATGTTTGAATCTCTCTGCTGAATGAGGCAGAGCCATACTGAATCAACGTTTTGCATATGGAGTTGCACCTGTTGTCTACATCCAGTCCAGTCCTGTCCAGTCAGTTGGCCTTATCTTTCTTATTTATCACAATCAGTTTATTCATCTGGTGTTGCAACAACATTTAAGAACGTATACATAGGCTAAATATCTAAAAGGGGCAGCCCAACTACATAAGGCTAAAACATAGGATTCGCCATGATGGCATCGCGCTGGTGGTGCTTTTTTCAAGTTGTACATGATTTGCCAGAAAAACACTTAGCATTATTATCAATTTAACGTTCAATTGTCAAGGCAAATAGATTGAACATATTTGCTATTTTACAGTTGTGATTTGGGTTCACATTTAGTTTGGGTCGCACTTTCCACATCTATGTAAGTGGTGCTTGGTTTTTAAACCTACAACTTACTGGTCATAACCTTGTTTCTTAGTGGAATGGAAAAAAGATTACAAACATACCCATACTTCCCATACTGCATACACGGAGGGTATGTTTTCTTTGTCAAAGGGGTTTTAGCTTAGGTATACAGTGAGAGAAAAACGTTAAGTATTGTGTTTTCTCCAGCAGGATCAGCACCATGAAGACCAGACTAGGCTGCCTGTCCAACAAATCGGACTCCTACAGCGACTTCTCCGAGTTCCTGCCTCCTGCCCACGAAACCACCGCCAGGTGTCTGAAGTGAGTCTGCCAAAAACATCCTGTGCCTACTTCTGTGGGACAAAAACACAAATTCAAATTAAACCCCAAGCTTCTGTTGTGAGAAATAACTTTCTAGATGCCAGACTTGGCTTTTGAAGTGTGAACGTGTTAAGAAATTACTTTTCTTATTTTTATTCAAACTCTTGAGGGAGCTGCCTTCTTAAATCTTGTATCCAATTTTAGTGGGATTTTTAACGTAATGTATTTTACTGTATTTTCTTTTTTTTTTGTTCATTATGCCAAACATTTGTACAATACAATTTTACTATATTGTTGTTTGTTGGGTTTTTACCAAATGCATGTTAACAAGGCCATCGCAAATGTATGTCAATAGAGAAACATTTCTCTCAGTGTGATTAAATTGGTTTAAACTTAGGCTGCCCTGCCATAATCAATATGATATATTAAGCACAACCTTTTGTGCAAAAGAGGTCAGTCACTCGGTTTATTATTGCCTTAATCTGCAAATATTTCAAAATCAACATATGGATGGTAAATTAAAGCCTCATCTCTGCAAAGTAACCCAGCAAGATGCGCGAACACAAAATCACATGATTTTGAAAATTTTTATAGAGCTCTCATGTTCACGAGAATGTGTTTCGTAAATAGCCTAATGCTCCAGATAACATCGACAAAGATGGAGGGGTATAATAATGTTAATGTATTTAATCTCCAAGAGAGAGTTTTATCCCAGCGTGTTCTCACCACTTCAGAAAAGAGCATTAAAATGCGCAAAAAAGGTCAGCTATTGTTTTTTCTTTTATCTCCTCTCCTTTCTCTTGCCATCATTCTGTTAATAGAACCAGGTATTACAATTACTTTACTGCCTTGAGCGGAAGAACCGCTGTGAGCAGAGCATAAATCATACATCAAACACAGCTGTCCTTCTATAATACATACAGTACCATTGTGTGTTAAAAATGCATGAAGGCACTGTGGGTGGTTAACATCTTACTCAGGCTGTTCCCTTTGTCTTTCTTTCCATCAGGGTATCAACGGATGAGGTTGTTCGATGGTCAGAATCGTTTGATCATCTCCTCTCTCACAAATGTAAGTGGACATGTTCTATTTTTCAACACTAGCCTACCCACTGCACCAGTCACGTACCGCATCGAGAAAAATAAAGCCGCTTTTAAATGTAGCGGTAGAATAGCCCTTTGCTGTTTCTTCAATAGTTTCTATTTTTCAGCATAAGTCCATTTTCCCTTCGCCAAGCCAATTTATTTAAGTGTCTCATTTCTGTGTTGTGAGGACTCCTTACCGCATAATGAGTCACATACTTGTCTGTGACCTTCCCTATGGACCAGACACACAAACTCACTCACACAGATCCGTCTGCACAAACAGGTTGTGTGTTTATTGTCTGACTGCTAACAAGCTATGCTATTCAGAGCACGTCTACTGAGATTTCTTCTCAATCACCAGAAACACTCAGCACGCACTCTTGCTCCTCTTTGGCTGATGTGAAAGCCACTCTTTGCCCATCAAGATGGTTGTGTTTTACTGAGCCCCCGCAAGGGACGTAAATATAAAATGTAAAGTATTTATTCTGAAGCAAGGAGAGTAAGACGTCTTCCTTTTGGTATGGTTTCAGCTATGATTGATATAAAAACTCTGAAAACCCTTTCCTGGAAAATAAATAAAAACAAAACATCTTGTTTCTTACCAGATGAACTATTTCACAGACAGGTGCACTGAGGAACTTAGTGCCACCATGACCAGTTAGAATCAAAGATAGAGACAAAACAAGGAACTTATGTACATTTATGCTTTAATTACTGGACTGACTTATGATTAGACAAAGATTCTCCAAGTCTGTTGCAGAGATAACATCACAGTGTGTAGGATTTGAAGGTACCCTGTAGAGTTTTTGATGAGTTGGCCATTTTATTTGTAACTTTCACTCTATTAGTATGAGCACATTTATGGGCACTAAGCACATACTGTTCCTGCTGAATGCAAAGAGTGTAAATGCAAACCCAAAGTGCATGCATGCCTAGCTATTCCCAACCCTGTCTCCTAAAAATGACTTTACATGAAATGAAACAAGCTAAACACATCGCATTTCCTGGTACTACTTAATAATAAAAGTCAACTCGTGTTTGCCAGTTAAATGCTTTTAATGCGAAGCTGCAGCAGTAATAAATATTCAGTTTGCATGAGCAGTAGCTTAATAGTCATACAGCATTTCTTTCCCGAGGAAGTCGCTACAGACACCCAATTTGTATTACTGCAAATATATAAATATGGCAATACTTTCAGCAGTAGGCCATTGGCTCAATCATCGTGTTACCTCATTTCACTATAGATAGTGACTTAACATACATTTATTTCAATTAAAATCACCCATGCAACCCCTCCAACCTCCTCCCTGTGCTGACTTCAAGAAGAAATGTGTTTGTGATAAGTAAAAAACAAAAATACATTTCCCTCCAAAGGTAGTTGACAATGCAGTTTTGTTGTATGTGAACATATTTTTAGGAGACCAGGCTACGTATCAATACATGTATTAATGTTCTAGAAAAAGGCAGGTCTGAAAAAGACGACTGGCAAATGTTTGATGAAAACACAGTCCGCCAGTGCTGAAACTAGTATGTTCTTTATTAATGAATCTGTTTATTATTGTCTCATTAATTGTCCTAATTATTGTTTATATTTATAAATGTACAATAATATAAAACAAAGAAAAGCAGCAAATGTTCACATGACAGTAGCTGGAACCAGTGCATGTTTAGTGTCTCTTTTGGACGAATGCCTCAAACAATATATCAATTATCAATATAGTTTTTCTTTAAATTGATTAATCAAAAAGAAAACTCAGGATTTTAATCATATGTCTACTGATCCGGTCGCTGGCAGTCTTTAAAAAAAAAAAAAATGTTTGATTTGTTACATGTGGAAGCGACTCAATCATTGTCACCGATGTGAGCGATGTCACTGCAAAGTCCCTGCTTCCCAGTGAAGTTGTCTGCACCCAAAACTTCACTTCACCTTTAATGCAAATTAGTACCGATGGATGTCTCTTTAATAAATCTTTTGACGACATCACATGAGATGATGACACAACTGTAATCACTTCTGACTGCCACAACTAAAACTTTGTATATTTGCTGTAGGGTTGTTTTGGCGCCGCACTGCTCATACAAAGGGTTTAGAAACAGCCTAGACCGAAAGAAAGGCGTAAACACCCTGCACATGCATGAACATTATCTGTTATGTTCAGAGCGAGGCGGTGACATAACACCTTTGTTTGACACATACCTAATGGAGCACCAATGTCACCTGCAGAAAACATCAAGTTTGTTACAAAGCCAAGAATACATCTCTCCCCAGGCAGAGAGAGCGTGATGTGCTTGCGTATCCTGTTTCAATTGCCCAAGCATTACAGAAGTGAACTACAACATGTACATGAACACTCACACAAACATTACGCAAGTAATGGCAAAGCAATAGGAACACAATACTAAATGTTCCCTTGCTGGCATATTGAATTCACCTCGGCCTTAATTTAATTTAAAAGCAGGGGTTGTGTATTGCAATTAGACCCGACTGCATTGTAGTGTCATTCTTCATTGTGTGAAGCTGATTATGTGGTCGCTGGGGTCCAGACCCGTGCACACTTTCAGCTGTAACATGTCTTGTTTGTAAAAGAACATTGCAGCAGTACTCTGCTTTTCAAAGCTTTTTTTTTTTTGTATCAGGGTTACAGTTTTTACTTCAGCCAAGGTTGTCAACCCAGAGTGACAACTAATCAAAAGCCTTTGAAAGATTTAGCATTGCAGGGGTTTTAAGCTAACCAACAATATACTCTTTAAACAATATCTTGGCTGGTCCTAGTGTGATTACTCCTGAGTCCCCAGTGATTGTCTCAGCCCCAGCTGCCGTGCATTGTCCGTATTACTCCCAGCTGCTCCTAATTGCTCCGGTGTCTTTAAGCTTGAGTCCGGACAGCTTCCTGTCAGTTCATTAACTTTCCTTGCTGCACTGACTGAGAGGTTCTCAGCAAGATTACCTGCTTGAATTCACCTCAACTTGCCAGTAAACTGCTCTGGATTTTTGCCTCGATTCAAGTCTTCACCTGCACCTTGTTTTTAGTCTGCCTCCCTTTTTTTGCATGCGCTCTTCTGTCTCTCTCAGGCAGTTTTTTTGAAAAAAAAAAAACAAGGCTCAGACCTTGTCAACCATCTACCAAGCACCAGACCATTAGCCCCTCTCCTTCCCAAATTAAAGCTACCATATTCATTGACCTGTCATCGTCTTGTGTCTGCTTTTGGGTGAAATCGAGTGTCAAATAATCCATAACAGTTGGTGGCAATAATAATAAATATAGCACCTTTCATACACGGACCGATTAAAACATGTGCAAATGCTGCACGATTTAAAAAATTAGCAATAAAGTAAAGGGGCATAAGAACAATAAAACATGTAAAAGATAAATACAAAAAAAAAGAGTGACAGCTAGCTGAAGCTGAATAAATACGTTTTCAATTGTCGTTTAAGTCTGTTCAGTGCTTGCGTCTTATAGCCTTGTGTAGGGAATTCCACAGTTTTGTCCAAAAAAAGGCTGACCTGCCGATTTTTCTTCTGTGTGAACAAACATAGTAATGCACCAACAGAGGCGGTGAATAGACTGCAAGGATGAAAAAGAAGATGTAAATAATGCACCATTGTTTTTTGAATTACAAAATGCATTGTAAACTCATTTTTAGGGAATCACAATACTTGTTTTTTTCATCCATATGTACATTTGTTGACTAGATCTTCACCAAAAAAATATCATTACGTTTTTGGGTGCCAATCCAGATTCGTGGGACACTTTTGAACATTTGACCACTTTTTTCACAAACTAGTGAACTTGACTTTCGAAGAAATATGCCACTTGTGATCTGTGGTTGCCTGCCTACTTAATGTTGACATTTGGATTTTCAGCTGAGGTCTGTGCTCTCTCGCTTTTTGCAAAATGTTTCACGAAGGAGAAAATCATTTTCATACGCTTTACAAAAAGGTGTGTGTGTGTGTGTGTGTGTGTGTGTGTGTGTGTGTGTGTGTGTG